>JAHXMU010032410.1:0-23187 GCA_019455685.1 Philornis downsi | reverse complement strand
CTGTAGATGTTAATGCTATGATGAACATTAGCACGTGGTTCTTGAGACCGGCTTTAAATTGCATTTCGTTGGCATCTACAGCCGGATAAACAAATAATTGAACTGATATTGAAATGTTTAATCGATTTCAGTCAAAAGCGCCAACAGCAATGTGAATATAATAGACGGAACTACAAAAAAACCAAGAATATATTTTTAACACAATTTTACTAGAAAAAAATTCCAGATCTAGTTGTTTTTGTTTTTTAGTAAATGAATCACAGTTGTATAAATGTCACATTAAGACTGATTTTGATATCATGGTGCTGCTGGCCCTAAGGTAATTCCATTTGTTGCCGAACTAAAAAAAAAACAAAAATGTTGTACATGCGATGACAAATGATATATAATTACAACAAATAACTCCATAATTATGGGGTTTACAGGGGGGAAAACGCTAAAAATTATCTTTAACCGCAAATATGTGTTTATATAAGCTGGGCACCTGTATCTCAGTGTTATGTGACATTAAAATATTCTCATATTATTTTCCCCCATGCGCAACAACTGTGAGGAGTTCTAAATGATATGTAGTTTTGTAGAACAGATTCTATGTACGATATATATTCGTGGGGGTCAGCAAAAGTTCACTTAATTTGTGTCGCCTTACAATATCAAGATATATCTTTATACATTTCAGAGAAATAAATACAAATGAAGACGAGAAATCGAAAGATTAGTGAAAGGTTGTCTGTAAAGATTTATTCGCTAATCCAATAAGAGATTCAGTATTTTATTTTTCGGACTAAGATTTCGGCATAAACTCAAGTTTTTCGAAATACTCAGTAAATGCACTAAATATGAAAACTGTGCGCAAAATGAGAGAGACTGAGCTTTTTTCTTTTTCGGACTTAGATTTCGGCATAAGCCCAAGCTTTTTGAAATATTCAATAAATACACTAAGTACGAAAGCTGTGCTCAAAATGAGAGAGATTCAGTTTATTTATTTTTCGGACTTAGATTTCAGCCTAAGCCCAAGTTTTTCGAAATATTCAATAAATGCACTAAATACGAGTATAAAAGCTGTGCGCAAAATGGGTGCCGCGCTTGCTTTCAATAGAGTAAAAACAGCGTCGTGAAAATGTTTCAGTTGAGTGTTTGGCGATGTTTCACCGCACTAAAGCCAAACTTTTGCAATCATTTACAACCATGGATGAGACATGGGTTTACCACTTCATACCTGAGACAAAGGAACGGTCAAAACAGTGGACTGGAACGGGGGAATTGTGTCCGAAGAAGGCAAAGGTCATGTCATCTGTTTCTTGGGATGCTCATTTGATTATTATTATGGGTTATCTTTAGAGAGGAAAAACCATCAACGGCGAATATTCTGCTAATTTGTTACAACGTTTAGGTGATGAAATTATGGAAAAAAGCCACATTTAAGGAAAAAGAAAGGGTTGTTTCATCAAGACGATGCTCTAGTTCACATATCCACTATTGCGATCGCTAAAATTAATGAATTAAATTCCAAATTTCTTCATCATGCACCTCATTCGCTAGATTTAGTTCCCTCGGACAATTTTCTATATTCAAACTCGTAAACAGGGCTCAGTGGTAAAAGATTAGCCAACAATGAAGAGGTGGACTCTCCGGTTGATGGCTGTTTTAAGAAACTCTTATTATAAGCAGGGTATAAAACCGTTTGAGTATCGCTTGAACAAGTGTATCGAGCTATAAGGAGATTATGTTGAAAGAAAAAATACAATTTTTCCCAAGCTTTTTCTGTTTCTTCTTTGTTAGGTCGGTTATTTTTGGGACTGCCTTGATAAAAACTAATTTGTCCAGATTTTTTTTTTTTGTGACGAGACTATTCTGAAAACAGATTTGCGTTCAGCGAATTGACTTTGCTATTACGCCAAGTAATCTGGCAGTGAGACATATACATATTTAGTAAAGGTAAGTTTTATTACTTGCTCTTTTGTTTGGGCTACGTACATTCGATTTTCTATTATTTTTTGTTTTATGTTGGTACACTCGTCTCGAAGATCTGTTGACGGTTTTATCCATATAGCATGTTTAGTCGTTTGTGAGAGACATAAGACAAGTGTTTTGCGTGTTCGGGATTTTCTCCCACCGAAAAACATGGATCAAAGAAGTTGCATCAAATTTTGTGTAAAAAATGGAATTAAGTGCTCAAAAACACTTGAAATGTTGACAGTGGCGTACGAGTACGGTGAGAGTACTCTGAGTCAAAAAATATATACAGGTAGTACTAGCTTTTCACAGAAGATCGAGAAGATGTGAATGATAACGCTCGCTCTGGACGCCCCAGCACATCGACAACCGATGAATATGTTGAGAAAGTGAAGAAAATTGTAATGGCGAATCGTCGAATCACAATTAGACAAGTTGCTGAAGATGCCAGCATATCGGTTGGCTCATGCCATGCAATGTTTTCGGAAATTTTGGGCATGAAGCGTGCGGCAGCGAAGTTCGTTCCAAAATTGCTGAATTTTGACCAAAAACAACGTCGCATGAACATCGCTCAGGAATTGTTGAATGACGTCAACGATGATCCAAATTTGCGTAAAAGGGTGACGAATCATGTGTTTATGGTTATGACATCCACACCAAAGCCCAATCGTTCCAATTGAAGAGTCCAGGAGAGTCAAGACCAAAAAAAAAACACTCCAAGTTCAATCAAATGTCAAGGTTTTGATCACTGTTTTCTTCGATTACCATGGCGTAGTGCATCAGGAGTTCCTACCACAAGGTTGTACGGTAAATAAGGAGTATTACCTTGAAGTTATTCGCCGTTTGCGTGAAGCAATACGAAAAAAACGACCGGAATTGTAGAAAAAAATTCATGGCTTTTGGATCATGATAATGCACCTGCTCACTCATCTTTGCTTGTGAGAGATTATTTGGCCAAAAATAACACAGTTATTATGTCTCAGCCACCGTATTCACCAGATTTGGCTCCCTGCGACTTTTTCCTGTTCCCAAGATTGAAGAGACCCATGAAAGGACGGCGTTTTGCGACGATTGAGGAGATACTTTTAAAAACCGAATCGCTGAGGGAGCTCAAGGACATGCCGAAAAGTGCATATGAGAACTGCTTCGAGGATTGTAAAAAACGCTAGCACAAGTGTTTTATATCTGACGGGGACTACTATGAAGGAGACAAAATACAAATTCATGAATAAGTGAACATTTTTTTTTTAAATGAAAATTAACTTATTTTTTGATTTGTTTGTTTTTTATAGGCTCTTGCAAGGTGAATCCTTTTGCGATGATTGTTTGCTCTTATATTGCTGATATATAGAGAAGGTTTTGTAAAGGAACTAAACTATAATACCACATTATGTTTTTGAGTTATCATATTTAACTTTTGCATTTTTTAGAAATGCCTGTAGAATTTTCTCGTACAAAAATTGTATCAATTAAAAAATTAAAAGTTTGATATCCAGGGATTTGTAACCAATCATTTTTCATATCCAAAAGTTAAGAAATCTAAAAAAAAAACATTTAAATTCGAAATAGCTGATGGCATTTGATTCAGCGTATTGGAGTTAGGTTTACTGCATACGAGTTCAATTTATTCAACTTTCTGTCAAGCTTATTGTAATTTCAATAGCAATCGGTTTAAAAATATTAGCTTTTTCTCTATAGCCCCAGGGGTTTGTTAAACATATCTTTTATTATCATTGCTATGCATCAGATAAATTATTCACTTTTTGGCTACGAGATGAGTTCACACATATTAATATTGTTGCACGTGTTGTCATCACAGCATCCAGATACTTTATATTGTTTCGTCTACTACTGAGCTGGATAAAATTGCAGTATGAAAAAAAAATCATAATCACAGGTAATAAAAATATTCACACGGGAGTATACAAAACTAAGTTGTAGTAGTAGTTTTAGTTAGTTGAGTAGTGTCGATGGAATGCTGACAGAATTATAATTACAAGATCGTTTTAATTAGCCAGATTTAATATTTAGTTTTGGGTGACCAAGTGCTTGCGAAAATATTTCGATATTAACGAATATTAAGATTTTAATGAACTCAACTGTTTTCATATTTTGTTATTTGTTTGGCTTTTAATTAAATTTTTATATCCTGACCTATTCACTATTGTATACAAGATAATTTTTTTGCATAATATCGCAAACTTTACTGAAATATGTTTGGGAATTTATTAGATTTTGTAGAAGAAAATATGTGGAATAAAAGATTTCATATAAAATTGGTTTATTTTCAATTTTCTAAAAGCGTAAGGGTTCTTATAGCCTAATTATACCGTTTTCGTTGGGAATTAATTACATTTATATTATATAAAGTAATTTTTTAAGATTCAAGGTTTTCAGGTTGGCAGCACTGATTGGTAATGACGTCCAAATGTCATCTGTCAAAATGGAAAGTGTACAGTATACTATGCCATTTCATCAATCAATAAATCAATCAAAAGACTAACAAACGAGCAACGTTGAAATTTATTGCAAATCGTTGAAATTTATTATCAAAATTCGTGCTCTGTGACAAATGTGAATCGTTTGATACGACCATTTTATGGTCGTCATAATCGACCTGCTGAATTAACAATTCGTGCTGTTGTCTCCAAATTTCACACCAAATTTACCTTGTTGGACACATCCCATCGACCCATCGACTCGCATGCGTACCAAAGAAAATATTGCAGCCGTAGCGACCACTGTTAATGACGATCGTGAAATGTCAATTCGTTGCCGTTCTCAGCGATTGGGCATTTGATACTCAACCACAAGGAATTTTTTTTTTTGCCCCAATTGGCTGAGTTGAACTTGGTTGACATGTTGCTTCATCAGACGGTGCAACATAACACAGTGGTCGTGAAACAATGGATATGTCGAGGGATGAATTTGGTGAGCAGCTTATCTGTCGTTTTTGCCCCCAAGATCTTGCGATTTAAAGCCTCTTGATTATTTCTTGTGGGGTTATGTCAAGTTGTCAGTCCATGTGGACAAGCCGAACACTATTGAAGCACTACAGGATAACATAACACGCCATACTCGTGGAAAAATTGGACCTTCCGAATGGACATTTTGAGACGGAGCCTCGGACAATATTTGCATGAAATTATCTTTAAAAATTAAATGGCAAAGACCAATTTATTGACTCCAATAAAAAAAATTTTAACATGTGATGCAAATTTGAGTGTTTTATTCGATTTACAAAAAAAAAAAAAAATACAAATAATAAATCATCCTATATAGTAATGAAATTCTAGCCATCAGATGTGAATCTCCTTTAAAATCGGGTATCATCGCGCAAGTTCTGTTCCACTACAGTTTTAATATTGAAGATCTATTCAAAGTTCATTAGAAATTTGTAACTGGTTCGTATTCGAAACAGTCCTGCACACTTCACATCATGATTTGTTTCTTATCTGCAACGAAACTAGAGATCCGAATTGATTTGTTTTCTCTATCAAAACATAATAAAAAAAATATTTTAATTCTCATAATTTAAAATTAAGTATATTTTTATACAGTGCCATTTCTTAGCTTGAGTTATAACTGAAACCAGTTTTAGTCGCATTTCTTAGCATAGAAATTTTTCACCGGTATCCTTCGGACACGATTTATGTTCTGTCATGACGTCTGTCCAATTGTGCACCGGTCCATCATTGTGCCTGTCCACTCGTTTGTATGAATGTTTTGTACTTAAGCATTTTTTACTGTTTTAGCTTATTTCCAAATGTTTCTTGATTATTTCAAAGGTTGCGATCTAATGTCTTAAGAAAACCTATTTCAATTTAATAAAGTTAAATGTGATTCCCTCTTTAGCTTCTGGAATCTTTTTAAAACATCAGCCTCGTAGCTAAAATGAGTAGTAAAAAAGTTAATGGAATATGGCAGTAAATGAAAAATTTTGTGGTTTTGCTACTAAAGCCAAGTCATAGCTTATTGTTATCAGTCATTTTTAATCAATTAATTTTAGTTATTGTTTGTCTTTCCAGTGCTGTCACAAAGTTAAATGCGCAAATATTCCCGACAAAATGTTATAAAAAATAATTTCATTATTGTTTGTATTGTTTTACGCATTTTTGGTTGTAGAAATTACAAACAAATAGGAATATTCATTTAAAATTTAATTTCAGGTTGTCCACTTATTTCTGATTAATTTTAATTGCCTTAATTTTCTAACCCAAAAAAGAATTTTATGTTCCGGATCGCCCACGTTATGCGCTTATACGTAGTGATTAGAAGTGACAATTTTAGTCAGGCACTCTTTTCGTTGACAATCCAAATATTTTGCGCTTTTGGATGAATAATGAAGAAAGTGGAACAATCGAGATTATGGTTACCATATTTGTATATCTACAGAATTTATTGAATTCTTTTATTTTGTTAATTAATTTGGTTTGAAGAGCTCATACTAACCCTGCTTTGTGATTGAGGCAACAATGTTCGCTTTAAACAAATTAGATTCGCAAAAATGGGAAAAATATGAAAAGTTTACATTGCGAAATCGGTATACTTATTTGATTGATTTCGGCGATTTTCTGCTATCGAAAAAAATGGAACGAAGAAGTTGCATGAAATTTTGTGTAAAAAATGGAACAAAAAAAAAAGAAAAAAAAAAATGGAAAAACACTTGAAATTTTGATAGTGGCATACAGAGAGAGTACTCTGAGTCAAAAAAATATTTACAAGTGGTACAAGCTTTTCACAGAAGGTGGAGAAACGTTCGACGTTCACTCTGGAAGCCCCAGCACATCAACGACCGATGAAAATAATGAGAAAATGAAGAAAATTGATATGAAGAATCGCCGAATCACTACTAGAGAAGCTGCTAAGGATGTCGTCATATCGGTTAGCTCATGCCATGCAATCTTTTCGGAAATTTTGGGCAAAAAGCGCGTGGCAGCGAAGTTCGTTCCAAAATTGATGAATTTTGACCGAAAACGCTCAAGAGATGTTGAATGACGTCAACGATGATCCAGATTTGCTTAAAAGAGTCATAACAGGTGACGAATCATGAGTATATTGTTATGACGTGGAAACCAACGCCAAATCTTCCCAACGGAAGAGTCCAGGAGAGCCATGAGCAAAAAAAGCACACCGAGTTCTACCAAATGTCAAGGTTGTGCTCATTGTTTTCTTCGATTACCATGGCGTAGTGCATCATTAGTTCTTACCACAAGGTCGTACCGTATATAAGGAGTATTACCTTGAAGTTATGCGCCGTTTGCGTGAAGCAATACGAAAAAAACGCCTAAGATTTTGGAAAAAGATTACGGCTTTTGCATCAAGATAGTGCACCTGATCACTCATCTTTGCTTGTGAGAGATTAGTTGGCCAAAAACAACACCTTTATCATACCTCAGCCACCATATTCAACAGATTTGTCACTTAGTTCCCTTTTTTACACAAGATTTGAAGCAAATTCATTGATCCATGTTTTTCCATAACAGAAAATCTTCGAACACGCAAAACACTTGTCTTATTTATGTCTCTCATAAACAAACTAAGTATGCTATATGGATAAAACCGTCAACGTATCTTCGAGATGAGTGTATCAACATAAAAAAATAATAATAATCGAAAGTCTAATGTACGTAGCCCGCGGAATTTGAAAATTCACCTCATTTTTTTAAACCCCTCTCGTATGCATATGCGCTTTTAAAAGCTTCAGTTCATATTTATATATGTTTGCAATTTTATGAATGTACATATTATTAAATGTACAGAATGTACATATTATTGTTCATGTACATTCTGGAATAAAGGACGTTTACTTATTAATTCATGGAAATATGAATTTTTATAGTAAAATTTCATCAAAATACTTTGACATCCAAAAATTTTTTATTAATATTGAATAAAAAAAATTTAACTTGTGGGATTAAAAGAAAAAATCTTTGTAGCCGGGCTTTACGTACGTTTGAACTTAAATGATATTGTGCGTAATTATGAGACTGGAAAAAGTTACGAACACTTCCCTAATATGTACTTAACTTTAACTGTTCAAGTCGGTTTGTCCTCCAATGAGTCTTTCTATTGATGATTCAAAGCACTTTTAGCAAAATTTAGAACGTAGATCAAAGGTAAATCTGTTGTATTTTTGATATAAAAGATTCATATGGCTTCTGCTGTCAACGATATTTCTGGGCTTACATTGGATAGTGAATCACATGCTGAAGGGAATTGATGGCTATTTTGCATAAGTAGTTTCTATATAAAAACTTGCAATGCCATATAAATAGATGGACACACTGGATTTTACTACTTAATTGAATAACAGGCTGAGGCTTATTGTCTAAATCTATTTGTTTCGCTTTACTAATATTAATTTTCTTCGGAATTTGTGGTTTTTTTTCTTTTAAAAAGTAGGCACGAATAATGACGGCCACGTGACAAAAGCGAACAGTAAACAGCTGACAACTTCAGGCCGCAAACGGAAATGTTTGTGATTTAATTACTACAGCAAAATCATGGCTTAATTCTAACTAAACACTACATTATAAACTAGCGAATGGTCAACAAATTATTTGTTTTTATTTCTTTACTCTCTGGCACTACTATATGATAGTAGTAAAATATGACAATATTTTAAGGAAATATCAAAGTGATTATTATAATATTTTTTTGTCTTTTACGCATCTTATGTCAATTAAATTACCGTCAAAAGCCATTTGATATGAAATGATATGTGTGTGCCCACTTATTTTCGAACAATTTCATTAGCCAACAATGTTTTGCATTTCAGTAACCAAATATCTTTTCTAGGGTAATTTGGTGGAATGAATTCGAATCTGTATTTGGGGTTTCTCTATCACGTCAAACCTTCGAGATAAAAAAAATGTTTTTATTCCCTTTTTATATAAAAAATCTTTAGGTTATTTAAAAATCATTGAATTCTTTCCTTCTTTGATTTTAGCATATGAAATTTTAGGAAAAAACGCTAACAAACATTTAAATGCTGCACCATCTTTGTCCACAGCCTTGACAAAGTTCTTAAAACGGGACAATTTTATATGCAGCGGCGGAAGAAGAACGTCATTGGGATCAATAAATGGTTTATTTGAAACATTTTGTTTTCCTGATGTATACTCAGTTCTTTTTGGCCACTCTGTTCTCAGACAAATGATGAGATGAGCTCTACTGTCCCATAAACAAAAGGAAGAACAATATTTTGTGAATCCCCTTTGTATACCAGTCAACAAACCAATGACCTGAAACAAATTAATTTACAGTAATTTACGATGGTCTGTGCTATATGTACAAAGAAATTTAAATCACACATCTTAAAGTCAGCACAGATCTTCCATTTATTATCGTTGTATTTGAGTGATGTCAAAATTTCAGTCATTGATTCGTAATTTTCATTTGTATTAACGGCATAAGCAATTGGTATGACTGGTTTTTCATTCCATTATGCAAAAGAAGAACCTTTAAACTGTACTTAGAGCCATCAATAAATAATCTCCATTCAGTTTTGTCACATGGCTGGTTCATTTTTTGAGGTAAACCATCAATATCAGTACAGTATAGAATAGAGTGTTTCTTTTCAAAATATGTGGCCAATTCCAAGCTTCTATATCTTGATTACTTCACCTCTCTGGAATTGAAAAATCGAAATAGATCTTGTATAAAACAGTTCTGAAACTATTGCAAAACATTATCGGTGTCCACGGTTTGTTCAAGTTTCTGACAGCAAAACCAAAACAATGTAAATAAGCATATTTTAATGATTCTGATATTGCATATCCTTTTTTTCCAACCAAATATTTACTACACACAAGACAAAAATAGCTTGAATCAATAATACACGATCTCCCTGATATGCTTGAATGATATTATCGTGAAGATTTGGAATGAATGTGGGCTTCTGTCAAATTAATAATTGTAAAATTGTATTGTCAGTATTGATAGCACAATTTTTATACCAGATTCGAATTCATTGCACAGAGATTAGTTAAAAAACATGCTTCGTTTCTGCAGTTAATATTTTCCCCAAATTTGTAGACCAGTGTTTTTATTGTCTTAATTCTCTAACCAAAGAAGAAAAAAAAAGAACTTCTTGCTCAGGGTCACCCACGACATGTTCATATGCGTAGTAATTTGAAGTGATAATTATAGTCATGTACAAGTATCGACATCATTTCGAGCGCTCTCAGCTACATTTGTACATATTTGTATAGATGCTAATTTAATTTAACATTTTGCCATACCATATTTAATTTATTTTGCATGTTTCACGGATGTAGAAAAGAAGAGCTGATTGTAATGATTAAGAAATTCAATTTGGAAAAATGGAGATTGTCAAAAAAATTCGTGTTGCAAAATTAATTTGTCTATTTAATCATTGGAACGTATATTTCAATGATCTCATTCGGCTGTAGATGACTGTTATAAAAGAAGGAAAAATCAAAAACTTCAGAAAGTTTCGAATTAAACCAGCTTCGAAAAGGAACCTGTTGCTATTATTAGTTAAAGCGAAAACGGAAAGCAAACTGCTTTGCAGCCTATAAACAGAGTACAGAAGAGTATCTCCTAGCCAGTGAGCTAATCTGGTTTTATGTTCACCATGATCAACTTTTTTATAACTTAAAGGATTTTGCCCGGCTTGGATATTAGCATGCTTGTGAGGCAAGTTTTGGGGAAAGCTACAGCCTTCTAGTTCAAGCCTTTCGGCCTCTATCATGATTTAAATTTATATATGAACAGATGGCCCTGCCAAAATCGATTCAGATTTTTATGAGTGCTTCTAGCTACTACAAATGGAATGAAATAGTGGTAAATAATGAGGTTTTATGATAATAATAAATCGGTCATGATACCTGTGAACCCACTTAATTCTGCCTCTCCAAACAAATTTCATGTTAGAATCTAAACATTATTTCAATTAGAGAATCACAAACTGTTCAGTGTTACTTTGCTTTGCAATGTAATGTAAATGCTTCGTCATTTCACATAATCATTCCATATATTTTTCCGAAGAAAAATGTTAACAGAACTGGTACATAATCATCCCGTATAACGCAGAAAAATTGCATACCAATTCGAAAGATGTAAAAAAAACAAATTCTCACGTTTAGCGAGCTTACACTCATTCTATGGGTAATCCATTTCTTCTTCTTAGGTGAAGACTGGAATAGACATCATTATCTATTATATGCCGCCCGTATAAAATTATTCCCAGCGCTTCGATCTTCTGCGCTTCTCCTCCAATTCATCATACCAAACTTCGACAGTATTTCAAAAGCTTGGCCCTTCCAACGGAGTTTTGTGCACCCTCTTCTGCGCCGTCCATCGAGTTCGCTGTCGAAAACTTTCCATGCGGGAGCATTTAGGTTCATCCGCACAACATGACCCAGCCAATGCAATCGCTGTATATTAATGCGTTTGATTACGGCGATGTCGGCAAATAGCTCATACAGCTCGTTGTTCATGCAACACCGATACTCGCCGTTAACGATGATGGGTCCATATAATTTCCGGAGTATTTTCCTCTCGAAAACTGCCAGTACTGATTCATCCGCTTGCGTCATAACGCAGGATTCTGCGCCATATAACAGATAGATAGAACCAATGTCTGGTAAAGTCGGATTTTTGCTTGTCGAAAGAGGGCTTTATCATTGAATCGCTTGCTTAGCCCATAGTAACAATTGCTACCAAGCAATAATCTCCTCTTTATCTCCATGCTGACATAATTCGTTTGGTTTACAGCGGAACCGAGGTAGATAAATTCTTCCACCACTTCAAAATTATAATTGTCAACGTTCACACAGCGTCCCAAATGAGTAGACTCTTTGTTCGTTGAAACCAATAACTTTGTCTTGTGCTCGTTTATCACCAGACCCATTTTCACTGCTTCCTACTCGATGCTTGAGAAGGTTGCAGTAACATCTCACAGTTTTCTGCCAATGATGTCTATGTCATCTGTATATGCGACTAACATATGGCTTTTATTAAAGATGGTACCAGTTGTGTTTACTGCAGCTTTCCTCATAATCATCTCCAACAGTATGTTGAAGAGGTCGCACGATAGACTGTCGCCCTGCCCCAAATTCTCGTTTGGTGTACCTATAAAATGGCTCGCTTAGATCTTTGTCTATCTTCACTGAAGACTTCGTGTCAGTCAGCGTCATCCCATAAAGACGTATAAACTTCGTAAGAATTCCACACTCGGGCATGGCCTCATACAGTTTTTGCTGTTTTGGTCTATCGAAAACAGATTTTTAATCGACGCAAAGATGGTACGTGTTGATCTGTCAGTCAATCTTGGGTCTTCTCCAGAATTTGTCGTAGTGTGAATATCTATCTGGTCAGTTGTTGATTTACCAGGTCTAAAGTTAACTGATAAGATCCAATCAGGTCAGTTAGAATCTGCTTTAGTCTTTCACATATCACACTCGACAGGACTTTATAAACAATGGGTAACAGACTGGTGCCGCGATAGTTTTTACAAACACTTAAATCGCCTTTTTTAAACACAAGTCGCAGTACACTTAAATTCCAATCATTGGGCATGTTATCCTTGTTCCAAACAGTATTTAGGAGCTGATGCAGGCTGTTAGCTGCTCGTCGCTATCAGTTTTAAACATTGCGTTAATTTTCGTAATTTTTTGTTATTGTCGTCTTCGCATATCCCACACATTCCATAAATAACAACACTTTTCAAGTCAGTTTTTAAAAACAACCACAAATTAAGCCACTTTAGGAAACGATTGCAAAAAATTGTAGGTTTATGTAAATAGTTTTGACAATGGCTATATCTTCATCACTTGGACAAAGGATATGAACATATGCCAAATTAAGTGAGATTTTATAATGACATGACCGTACACTAAATTTGCTGTTGCTTGTTGGATTTGTAATTTAATTCATACAAGGTGTCGGGAAAGTATGCTACTCTGTTTGTCTATAATTTTTGATTAAATGAAAGAGAATGGATCTTATTTAATGCCGCCAATTATGTATGGAGTACAATATCAGATAGATGTCCGCCTCTGTTAGCCTCACATATGCGCACTCTTTTGAGCACATTTTTTATTACATTCTCACATATTTCACGCGGTATTTCATTAATTTCATCACGAGTATTTCGTTTGAGTTGCTCAAGCGTTTCTGGTTTGTTTGCATAAACTTTGCTTTTCAGATATCCCCATAAAAAGAAGTCCGGAGCTGTCAAATCAGGCGACCGTGGAGGCCAATCAACATCACCATTTCTTGAAATGACTTGTTGTGGAAAGAGGTATCGCAGTAATTCTATTGTAATCCTGACTCCATGCGATGTGGCACCACGTGTTACTCAAGCCCAAAGCATGTAGTTGTGGCGTTAAAAAGTTTTCAATCATGTCACAATATCGCTCCCAATTGACAACGGCAGCTGTTTCAGTTTCAGTTTCAGTTTCAAAGAAGTCCAATGATTCCTCCTGACCAAATTGCACACCAGACTGTCACTTTTAATGGATGCAAAGGTGACTGATGAATAGTTTGAGGGTTTTTTCATGGCCCAGAACCGACTATTCTGTTTATTCACATATCTATTCAAATGCCTCGTCAATCATTATAATTTTTTCATGAAAATCGGGGTTGTCATGGGCGAGCTGTAACATCCTATTGGCATATGTACGGCGGCGTAAATGGTCTTGTGGAAGGAGCTCCTGTGTCAACTGAATCTTAAATGGAAACAAATGCAAATTCTTGTGCAAAATTGTGGCCAAAGTTGTTCTTTGAAGACCAAGCTCCTGAGCACGGCGTCGAATTGAGGTTGATGGATTGTTTTGAACACTTTCTTGAGCAGCAGTATTGTGTTCAGCCGATCTTGCAATACGTTGTAGTCCATGCTTGGCCATATCAGCTACAGACCCTCTTTCTTCGAAATCATTCACTACACGATAAATAGTGCGTCTCGTTGGCACGTTGTTTTTTCCAAAAATTTCACGTAACTTTCTCATCGTCACAGTAATCGATGATTAATATTGATCCAATGTTTTAACGATTAAAACACGTTGGTTTATCGAATATTTTTCCATAATAAATTTGCCACGTCTCTACTTCACGACTGCCAAATATGAGCTGTCAAGACTAATTTTTACCAAAATGGCGGCAAAACAAATTAGTATACATTCCCGACGGACACCCAGTATTTATGGTAATAAGCCAAAATGTTAGCTTCTGTTAGCTGAGTACCACATGTGTAACATCTAACATTTCCCTCCCATCTGGTCATCTTTAACATTTTGTGCAAGCACAGACATGTGCTGTCCGCTCATTTGATTATAAAAAAATATTAATTGCAAATAGAAAAAAAACTATGTAAATGTTTATACTAATAAACAAAACAATAAAATTGAAATCAATTAATTGTTCTCATCTCAAACGGATGGCTATCGATAGTGAATGGGAATGCAATTAAAACTCACCAGTAGTCGTTGTTTCATTCAACAACGATCCAGATGTTGCACGTGGTGCTGCCGCAGTCGACGTTGATGCAGTAGTAGTAGTAGTTGTTGTTGTTGTTGCTAACACAGCAGCACTATCAGTTTTTGTTAGTTCTACACGGACACCGGAGCTAACGGCCAACGGCAGCTGGTCGAACACAACAATGATTAGCAACAAACCACTCAATAAAGCGAACATTTTGTGGTGAGCAAATATATTAACGCCAGTGGCAGCACACGAATGGTTTCGGGGTTTCCGTTGATTTCCGTCTATCGCAGCAGACATACTGACATAATTATTATTCGATCAATTTATGCTGATAAAACTGCAAGATAGGCAGAGAAGAAGTGTGTGTGTGCATGTGAATACTACAATAATAATAACAATAAATACAATAAAAATAATAAAGTGTTTGTGTTGCAGACCGGTTAAGACTGAATGAATGAATTTAATTGTGGATTTGCATAACGCAAATGCAAATTTCAATTCACACAATTCCATTGAATGTTCGAAAATAGTCTTATCTTCCGTTTTTAGAAATTCCCCCAAACTTTCCTTAATTTGCTGATTTGCTTACTGTCACGTAGTCTAAGCGTAAGCAGCAAAATGTCGATGACTTAGCCATTGAGATTTACATATAGTTGTGTTTAGTAAAATAGCAGAAGTTCTTTGACTTAAACAGAAACACAATGCTGAAATGATGAGGATATGCGTTGAGAGAAAAATGAATATTTTGGTCAGCTAATTTCTTTTGAGTTTGAATACGAAGAATCCTTCCTATATTTATCAAGTAACATCGTAAATAGTTTTCACATGGGAATGGACATAATAAGAAAAGAAAATACTGGAAAAGTTTCATTTTTCGGGGATGGGTTCAGTCCTTGCATTTGAAGTTTTGGTTTTTCTATTAGACTTGTTTTGTTCAATTTAGTACCTAATCTACCTATAACTGTAAGACATCTTAATGCAAAATTGATCTCTAACGTATTTTCAAAGGACTTAGAATATATGCATCAAGATGTTCAATTCTAATCTATAGAAATGAAATAACAGAATTTATATAATTCATGTTACAACTTTGCTCAAATGCGCAATTTTGTTCCAGTATATTTAACTTTAGTTCTTCTAGATGGTAAGAATTAGCTGCCATTATACAAGAGTGTCGAACGAAAATAGATTATAAGTTTCAAACGAACTTGCGTAAGTCGTGTAAATTTAAAAGCAGTTTCTGTTTGGCTGAGCCCATTCAAATTTCCAGAATATTATTTAAAGGATACTTGAAAGGGATACACTTTTTTTAAAACTTCCCATCGAGTAAGGCTGTTATCCGATTTGGCAAAAGAAGGCTAACTAAATATGTTACCGAAAATAATATAGTACATACTTTTTAAGTGTAACAATCCCACTGAAAACATTATATAGGCAACATTTATAAAGGGTGATTTTTTAACCGTAGTTTCTTTTTAAAGAATCAAATAAAACTCTTAAATTTGCATCATATATAAAATTTTTTATTCGAATCGATAAATTGGTCTTTGCCATTTAATTTTTAAAGATAACTTCATTTTTTTAATTTAATTTTTCGTCACTTTTTCGAGCATTTCGGCCTGTATACAAATAACGCGTGTTATGTTATCGTGTAAGGCTTCAATAATGTTCGGCTTGTCCACATAGACTAACGACTTGACATAACCCCACAAGAAATAATCAAGAGGTGTAAAATCGCAAGATCTTGGGGGCCAACTCACAGGGCCAAAATCACCAAATTCATCCTTTAACATAATATCCACTGTTTTACGAGCAGGGTGGCATGTTGCAACGTCCTGGTGAAGCAACATGTCAACCAAGTTCAACTCAGCCAATTGGAGGGGGAAAAAAAATCCTTGTGGTTAAGTATCAAATGCCCAATCGCTGAGAATGGCGAGGAATTAACTTTTCACGATTGTTATTAACACTGGTCGCTACGGCTGCAATAGTTTTTTCCGTGCGCACTCTATGCATGCAAGTCGATGATTTTATGTGCAATAAAGTAAATTTGGTGCGAAATTTGAAGATAACAGCACGAATTGTTAATTCAGCAGATCGATTATGACGCCCATAAAATGGTCGTAAAAAACATGTAGTAAAAAAACAGGCAGTATTTTTGGGCAGCTTCGAAATTTTCTGAGAGCGTCGTATTCGTAAATACGGAATTTGTTTGTCATCAATCAAAACTTTTTTCTGAAACTATGTTTGATTCCATTTCATTAAATAACAAACGATGTGAATTTAAACACAATAAAAGAAATAAAACTACAGCTTCCACAGCTTTGAAATTATAATTAGACCTTTGATTTTTGTTAAATCGCTCAGTATGTATGCGTGGGTCTCTAAGATGGCTGGCTGTGCAGTTAATTTCCGCTCACAGAACTAAAGTTTAGCATTGCAGTTTATTTCCATTCACAGTATTAAATACCTAATGCGTATAGAATTGTAATCCATTTACTTTAGTTGAGTGGAAGATTTCATTCTAGGTATCTTCGGGATAAATTAGATAATTTGTGCGGTTATACGTCCAATTTTTCAAATTCTACTAAGCATTATTATGATACAACGAAATTGGAAAAATTTGTAGCAGCTGCCGTCTAAGAATTAGGAATTACAGGAGAAAAATTTAATTTCATTAAATCGGAAGGCACCAGAAATAATGTAATAATATTGACTTTATATTGACATTCATAGGAATTAGTTTATCAAATGCTCGATGTGAGCCAAATTTGGCTCGATTCAACGCACTTAAGTGTATGTATGTGAGTTAAATGGGTTATTTATATGTGATCAGAATGTGGTGTCAAATTTTGCCAAACTTTACAAACCAATATAATGGACAGAAATTTCTGTTACCGCAATCAGAGAATGAGGATTCACAGGTGTTTAAGTCCGAACTAAAAAAGACAGAGTTTAATCGGAATCTTTAATCCACACCCGTCGATTTGTAATATCTCTTGTCACTCCCTTATATGAAATATCTCCTGTCATTGTCTTGGAATATCTCTTGTCACTATCTTGTAATATCTTTTTCTGGCATTTTCTTTCCCTCGCATTCTAGCAGTGAGAATTGCATTACAACTCTGGCTTACAAGGCCTAGTATATTTTAGTATTAACTCACTTTAGTCAAATAAAGTTGTGTTTCTTACCCGAAGAGCACTTCAAGAAAATATGTTTATTAAAACCCTGAAGTGGTTAAAACCCTGAAGAATAGTTGTCACCACTATCATCATCAAAATTAAGGTAAATTTTCCGCATATTGCAGCCCAAGTATTATCCCCTACTAACCCTTTTTGTTTATTCCCCTCAACTTAATCCTTTGGAAGAATATCTATCACCACACCATTCTCCATATACAACAGGAAACACATTAAAGTCCGGAAATGAATGAATTGATATCGATATAACCCTTTTACAATTATAAGGTTCAAATTACAACAATATTTTCTACTTTGCTAATTATTAGTTTGCATTCACAAAGGAAAGGATTTGAGAGATATTTTTTAATAGAAAATATTTGTCATTCCTGCCAATTGAGAATCTATTTTATTAACATCGTTTTGTGTTTAAAAAAAGATAGTTTTGAACTTTTTATAGGCAATCCCTGGGTACTATCTGGCAATATATTAAGTTGGGCCATGTTTAAAGAAGTTTTATAAATATTTCCGGTAATTATCGTGTCTGCCAGCCGGCCAGACAAACGGATATCGTTCAATCGCCTTTCAAAGGCTATTGGTGAAATGTCACTTTGTGCTTCCGATGCTTCATTCTGGACTTTGCAATTTTGCCATATCAAATGACATATTTATAAATATCTAAAAATTTATATACATATATTTATAAATATGTATTATATATTTATAAATATATAAAATAGATGCATAAAAAGTAGTTGAGAATTTTTCCCTAAAATCGTAATTAAAGTTCGAATTCAATTCACTGCTATTTAAACAAACACAGCTTTTTCTTATACAGTGTTTGTTTTATATGAATCCCTAATTAGCTTCGAAGTGAATTAATTAAAACTATGATGTCGTTTTGACGTCATTTGTTCTTGTTGTTGTTCTTTTTTTTCACTGTCTTAAATTGTGTGTTGTTGTTTGCAGTTGCAAATATGTTCACAAGTGATCTTTGTTAATAAATTGGTTATTTTTTTTTATTTATTTGTTTGTTTGCTTATTAACAATGATGGTAAGATAATAATTTAAATTTTTTCGTTAACAAAATAGCCATAATCATATATTTTATTATCATTTCGTGCATAACAATTGATTTTCTGTTTGACATGACAAAGTGCCAACGATTTGTTGCCGTTTGCAGTTAAACAATTCTATTTGTCTTTTTGTTAAACGTTGACGATTAAATTCATTTATAAGATTTAATCATAGTTAATGACTATCACTAGGCAAATTTATTTTCTCTACTTTGTGGTTGTTAATTGATAATATTGACAAAAGAATTTAAAATTGAGGGAAATAATATAAAGACAAATAATAATAGACAAATAAAAATAGACAAATAGGTAATCGGCGTCGTCCCCCGCATGTGCGTCTATTGTTGATGTGTGATTTTGTTTGTTCTTTAATAGTTGCAATATCAGAAAAGCACAGTTAAAATGTCTTTAACTGAAACCCTAATAGAAGCCCATAAGGTATACCTGCCTAGCAGTGACGACGATTCTAACGAAGATGTACCTTTGGAGGATGCTGATACTTGCACTCCCCTTGATTTGGAGCAAGCAATTCAGCACAACTATGATATAAATCACGAAATGGCACTGTCGCTAAAGAAACTTTATATCTTAAAATTTTCTGGGCTGCCAGGCACATGTATGGATTTGCTTGATGTAAGCTCCGAGAGAGGATTCTCCCGTCTTCTAAATATTCCAGCTTTGAATGACACCAAGAAGCTATTGGATATTTATGGTGTTCATTTCCTAGATGAGACCGCAAACCCTTTTCTAGTGGGCACTACGAATGGTTTGGTGCGTCTCTTTTATTTGCGTACAGCAGAAGACCAAGCTCGTTTCGAGGATAACTTGGTGAATGGTCAGTCAGCGTCAGTGCTAATTTCTTTATTTGATCGCAATGCCAATAGTCGTTTGTTATGCACCGGATCCGATCAGTTCCAGGCAGATGTATATTTGATATTTTATAGTTTGAGGCAGAGGAAACACATGGGTTCGAGAGTCACCAAGAGGATGTGACAACAACAATTGTCAGGTTTAACGTGGCTCTCGCTTTGATAGCCTTACTCAAGGTGTGCCACCACACATGGGACTGTTCTTGAACGTGTTTGCGACAGCCAGCGCCCCTTTGGGGAACTCAAACTAATCCCGGAAGGATTAGTCGAAGCACCTTAGAGATAGGAAACAAGTCCCCTTGGAAAATTTCCTCAGGGCATGCTTCCTCTCTTTGCCAAAGTACCTTTGAAGTCACTGGTATGAAGTGAACTTGCTCCCGGGGAGGAGTGAGGCCTATTTAGACACCTCGGATAGACGAAGAACAGTGTTTCCCAAGTTCTCGCATTACCTTCAGCGGAACCTGAAGCAATGCAAGATCCGTAGAAACACATGTTCGGGCAACCACAGGCAGCACGATGCTCCCACAAGGGGTTCTACGCCACGACCAGGCAAGAACAAAATGTTCCTGGGGCCCCTGGTCTTCCATGCTACCAGAAAATGAAATCCCTCTGGTCAGGGTTTTGCAGACAAAAGCTGCTCCAGTTTCGCTACATCATACCTCGCATGGAACTGGTCGTCCACCGTACCAGTCTGCACAAAGCGCAGACATGCACCTGCAACAAGTTGCAGCTACATGCCTTCCCGCAATACAAGCGCCTACAAAAGAGGAAAAGAAAAAGGAAAGAATAGAAGAAGGGAAGATAAGAAAGATAAAAGAGTACAGAGGGATGCTGCTCCAACACACAACCACATGCATTGCACACTGCGCAACACACATGACAGTGTATCTTCACAGCAGAGCCCCCAATCTCTAACACCAATTCACCCACAAAGCCAACCCGTAACGCTCCCTCCTAGCCCGGCGCCTTGCAAACAACCTGCCTGCAAAGTGACGAGCTCCAGCCAGTCTATCCCTTGACGATATCATGTCCGTCAAGTCCCAACTATCCCCAACCCTCACAATCCCTAATGCGTCTAAATTCCTAATATCATCATACAGAGGACAGTCGCACAACACATGCTTCCAATCCTCTGTCTGATGCCCACAGTCACAAGCACTACTGTCAGCAAGACCTCTTTTGTGCAGAAATTCGTTCAACGAACCATGCCGCGTCAATATGAAACCCAGACTCAGGTTAAAACCAAAGTCAGGATTCCCATTGACGAAACAAACATCCCGCATAAAAGCGTACGCGGCTCTACCCTTGTGTGACTGATCCCATCTGGCATGCCATCTGGTTGTCACACACTCCCCCAAAACTGCCTTGCGTTCCGCCCTACTTAGATTTTCAATGGCCTGTACATCCCTCACCAGGTCTATACCAGCCACAGAGCATCCTCTCTTCACCCGGAAGAGGATGTGACGGCTTTGCGATCCCATCCTAAAAATCCCAATATACTGATGGTTTAATAAGTATATTCGATTTGAGGGAAGCCAAAGAAGAGGACGCGTTGCTTACTACCATTAACGCAGAGGACAGTATACAAAAAATCAACTGGCGTAAAAACGTTTATAATAAGGATATAATTCCCTGTATAACACATACAGATTGTAGAACATATGAGTCCGAAGAAGGAGACTTGGTAGCAAAATTCGAAAGGGATAAAGTAGCTAAAGCTCTTAAGCGCGAGAAATATGCAAACTGCAACTTAATTGACACCCACCGCACAGCTGACAATGACATACTTCTATTAGCTCATGTAAATCTTCGAAAAGGAGAAATTTTTCGATCACTGCGTAAGCAGAACAAGCAACTGCTGCCATATGCCAATCACCATGGAAATAGGCAAATAGTACGAGAAAGTGTTTACGATGCTAATAAAGACGTGTTAATAACTGCGGGAGAAAGTGCTATGATTACACTATGGTCTCCACAGTCCAACACAACTTAATTGGGTTGAAATCCATTAAAAGCAAAAAACAACCAAATTCAATAAAACAAAGCCTTATTAGAATATAAAAAAAAAATAAATAAAGGCAGTATCTTTCCATGAAATAAATAAAAGAACGAGGTACGCAGTTGTATCTCTTCACGAGAAGACAATGCATTATATCGTGGTGATGAGACAAACGGGTTTATGAGTTTGTTATGCAAAACAGTCAATAAGCTTCAGAATGACGCCTTCCAACTGAGCCTAAAATGAAAAAACCATACTTAATTCGGTCAATAGACAAAGTAATGTTGACTATTTTCTTTGAATATCGCGGTGTTATGCGCTCGGAATTCTTGCCAGAAGGACAGACGTTAAATAAAGATTATTATTTGGGCATTATGCGGCATTTGAGAGTAAAAGATTTGTCGAAAAAAAATCAGATTTATGGAAAGAAAACTCATAGATATTCTACGACGTTAAAGCATTATCTTACAAAGTTATGGTTGCGTATGAATTTCTGGTCGAAAACTTAACTAATATCATCAAGCAATCACCATATTCACCAGATATGAATCTAACTTTTTTTTCTAAAATTCGGATTTCCATTTCGAAGCACTCGTTTTCATTCGATAAAAGACATTAAGCATAATATGCTGCCTTAATTGAAGTCTTTTCCAGAAAATGCGTTTGAAAAATACTTTGATGAATAGATCATTTGTTGGCTTAAGTTCATTATTCCACAAGAGGTCTGCTTGGAAGGTGACACAATAAATTTGAATGAATATTAAAAATTTTGTGTCTTGTTAACCACTTAGCAATGCTTTTTTCACAGGATATAGAGGATATCATCACTGTTATTGACCATGTGGTGGAGCGAATTATGTGTTCGAAAAGGAGATTGATTTTTTAACATAAAAGGGAAAATTTCTTTTAAATTAGTTACCCGAGTGGAAACTTTCTATGCATGAAGACTGTGTGTATAGTAATTTAAAACATTTGATGAATATTTCTTTAATACAAACAAAAATTACTGATCATAAATTTAATTATCTGCGATTTGAAGTATGAATATAGTGGAGAATCTTTATTCAAAGGGCGATGTAGAATAGACTGTGATAAATTCGGATATTATTTAAATGCAAATTTAGGAATGCCATTGAATGAACTCAATGCGGCAAATCACTGTATAAAACACGTTGAAGTTTTATCGCAAGCCGAGGACAGAATAGTTTTAGCGACGTGTATAAAGTAACAAATATAAGGCATGTTATAAGTCCATGGTTGTCAGAAATACTAATATCTTTGAAAAATTGTAAAAACAAGCTGTTAAGGTCGAGGAGGAAAAATAAATTGAGCAGATTATTAAATGAGCGCTTAAAAAGAATTAGTAAAATTATTAGAATTTGTGAAAGAAATAGAATGAATAAATATTTCTCAATCGTTGGGTCGGCGGGCTCATGGAGTTTTAGTCGCTATGAATCACTTCGACGGGAAGCGTCGCGCATTTTGCGTGCGCGCATTTTACGAGAACTCTCGTTCATATATTGCTACTAGGCGACTATATTGTGCTGAATATGGACTACGGCGAATTAGTGAAGCTCCGAGTGCTAATTTAATTAAAATATGGGTAAAGCGTTTTGAAGAGACCGGTTCAACATTTAAACCACAAGCAAATGGTCGC
>JAHXMU010032365.1:0-11555 GCA_019455685.1 Philornis downsi | reverse complement strand
TTTTTTTTTTTTTATTGCAACTTTATTATAAAAACATGTTTACAAATGATTGAAAGCATTGCCCATCGTGCCTGTAGGAAGCACAAAGGCCCCGTAGAGGGCGCACTAGAAAGCCCCATGTTCATAGGTAGGTTAAGTTCAAAATTGAGCAGAATCGGCCTAGCAGAAAAAGATCAATTTTTGGCCTTTTTTTAACAATTATATCAGTTATTCGTCAATTCTAAAGGGGAAACATTGTATTGAACTGGAAAGAAATATCTGAACACGTATATTTTTTTTAAGAAATAACCACTTGTACGTGGACAAAATTGGGCCAAGCCAACAACAATATAACCTATCAAAAGAGGTGTTTCTCGCACGCCCAATTATCTGGTGAAGAGTTGGTACATAATTCTCTATACTACGATCTGAGGTGGCACAAATAGGTCAAAACTCATTTAAACTCATCTTTGAGATAACAGGAATTTTCAGCGATTTTAAAACAATTGTATCAGGTGTTTACTCACCAAAAAAAAAAATTTTAAAAAAATTGTGGCAGCTGGTAGACATGGGAAAAACCATCCCAACTCATCTATTTTAAAGTTCTGTACTAGTTGTTGTTGAAGATGTTAAAAAAAAATTTTGAAATATATGAGTTTTCACTGGAAAAATCAACAAAGTCGATAAATCGGTACAATGCCCACGAAACTATGGCCAACAGGCGTAACAATTTAAATAATTTGGTCCAGTTTGTTCATACAAGGACTAAATCCTTGTTTTGAAAAATGCGTGTTCTTCACAAATGTTTAAATTCCGTATAGTATTTGCTATTTAATGAAAAGCAATATTCGATAGTAATTGATAGATACAGGAAGTATTCACCACATTTTGTGTGAATTTTATAACAAACCGCCTAATTGGCTCACATAATGCAGCGGAAAATGTTAGCTATTGCCTTTGACAGAGGTTTTCAAGCTAAGCATAGCTTAGCTGCTCTTAGTTTAAAAAATATGTGAATCTGTTAATAAAAAGTCTTATTGTAAGTCATCCGAAATTGTACCAACCTTGTAGATAATTTGGAGAAATAGATAACTATGAATCTAAAATATTTTGTGTGTTATTTGAAAATTACTATAATACACACCATCACGGGAGGAGGACGTTCAGAGTGATTTTTTAAGATTTGTTTTTCAGGTTGA
Organism: Philornis downsi; assembly: GCA_019455685.1. Classification (NCBI taxonomy): domain Eukaryota; kingdom Metazoa; phylum Arthropoda; class Insecta; order Diptera; family Muscidae; genus Philornis; species Philornis downsi. The sequence continues at coordinate 10,377 of JAHXMU010032365.1, read as the reverse complement.
CAGCACTGGTTGGTAATGCCATCCAAACGTCACCTGTCAAAGTAAAAAGTGTACAGCATACTCTGCCATCTCACCATGGAAAGACTAATAAACGAGCAACGATTGCAAATCTTCGAAATTTATTAACAAAATTCGTGCACTGTGACAAATGCGCGACCATTTTATGGTCGCCATAATCCACCTGCTGAATCAACAACTCGTGATGTTATCTCCAAATTTCGCACCACAATTACTTTGTTGGACATAAAACCATCAACTCGTATGCGTAGAGTGCATACCGAAGAAAATATTGCAGCCGTAGCGACCAGTGTTAAAGACAATCGTGAAATCTCAATTTGTCGCCGTTCTCGACGATTGGGAATGTGTTACTCAACCACAAGGAAAATTTTACACGTCGACTTGATTTTGAAATCCTATAAAATTCAATTCACGCAAGAATTGAAGCCAAATGACCTATCACAAGGTCTAATTTTTGGTGAATGGACCGCTGTTTTATCGAAAAATTGTGTTTAGCAAGGAGTCTCATTTCTTGCTGAACGGATACATACACAAGCAAATCTTGCCGCATCTGGAGTGATGAACAGCCACATGCCATACATGAATTACCGATGCATCCGGAAAAAACGACAGTCTGGTGTGGTTTATGGACTGATGGCATCATCGGTGGAAGAAACGTTACCGTCAACGGCGAACGATACCGAGCCATGATACGCGATTTTTTGTTGCCCCATTTGGCTGAGTTGAACTTGGTTGACATGTGGTTTCATTAGGACGGTGCAACATGCCACACTGCTCGTGAAACAATGGATATGTTGAGGGATGAATTTGGTGAGCAGCTTATCTCTCGATTTGACCCTGTGAATTGGCCCCCAAGATCTTGCGATTTAACGCCTCTTGATTATTTATTGTGGGGTTATGTCAAGTCGTTAGTTTATGTGGACAAGCCGAACACCATTGAAGCCTTACAGGATAACATAACACGCGTTATTCATGAAATACAGGCGGAAATATTCGAAAAAGTGACGAAAAGTTGGACCTTACGAATGGACATTTTGAGACGGAGCCGCGGACAACATTTACATGAAATTATCTTTAAAAATTAAATGGCAAAGACCAATTCATCGATTCCAATAAAAAAATTTTAATGTATGATGCAAATTTGAGTGTTTTATTTTATTTTTTATTTTTATTTAAAAAAAACTACTATTAAAAAATCACGTTTTACTATGTTTGAAGAAAGAAAATACTTAAAAAACAAAAATGTCATTGTTATTGCTGATTTTTTTTATAATTTTGAAGAACATTTTCCCATTTTTTTTAAATATATTATTATATATTATATTATAAATATTATATATTATTTCATATATATTATATTGTTATATATTATATTAATATATATTATTTCTTTTCTGATCGTGGTTACATCTAACATGGTAACATTTTCGACGACATTTCTAAGCGCTTCGAATAGTATTTAGCGAATTACGCGAGTAATATGATGACTACTATTTCCTTAAAGTCGAATTGCTCACGTGGAATTTTGACTTTGTGTAGCCCCAAAGGAAAAAGTCGGGTGATGTTGTATGTAGGACATGGTATAGGCGGCAGAGCAAGCGTCGCTGGCATGTTGGTACATAATGTTGTGTTAACAGATAGTTTCTCACTTTCACGAAGAAACAAGTATGAGCGATTCCCGTGATTTCCGATTCTGGAGTGCATCTCTGCAATTTGCTCTTCAATTCAAATATAGTAGTTTTGATTATTTAAATAACCATTAAATCAGAAATTGGCCTGATGTAATAGTAAGAGAAGATGACGTTTTAAAGAGCTAACTTTAGGCTTTTCTATGGGGTTTTCTAGCATTTTCTATTTTTTCGTTAACTAAAAGCTATATACTTGTACAGGAGCAGTCGATGGATAAGATAAAAAGCCATCCCCAGGTGCCTAATTGCAGGCACCCAGCAAAATTTTCTATTACAAAGAATCAATTATAGAAGGCCTTATAGTGATAAAGAACAAGTTCTACTTTCGGTTCTTTGATCGATTATTTTTGTTCGAGTTTGTCCAAAAACCAATCGGTTACATGAAGCAAAAATAGAACATGAACGTACGGTATAGCAGTTATTTGGTAATGTTTCTAATATACATATATACATAATTTAACAAATTGGTGCCGTAAAGAGAGTTTTTCTCAAATGAATATTACAAGACAATCGTAGGGAGTTTTTATCTTTGGGGATCCCACAGTGTCTTTATTTATTTTTTTGGCAATTTTACGCTCCTGTCTTTATTCAGCTGCCACTATGGGGAATAATATCTATTACAGGGAAAAGATTTCGGTGAAAACCACGGCAGGTGTGAATATGCAGCGTTAGACAAAAGATATATGTATATATATATATATATATATATCTGATAAATGTTCCACGGGACATGTTCTACAACAGGTTATGTTTAATCGGTCGTTACCTAAGGAATTCTTCTAAAATATGTGACATTTGCAACAAATTCTAGAAAATGTTGCTGGGCGTGATTGGTGAAAAGTATTAGGTACGCAACTAAGTTCCCGCTGTTTGCCAAAAGATGGCGCCAGCTGTAAGTGCTAGTCGGTTCTGCCATTAACTAAACGTCAAGAGCCAAGCTTAGGCATGTGCTAAACATACCGCCTTGACACAACAGTGATTTTCTTTTAACGTCATATTCATTTGGTTGTGTGAATATGCACGATTTTGTGTCAAATAACCGTTATATAAGGGAAATATTGATTTTCTTCTTTCAATCGAAGAAAACGGCAGCTGAAGCCCATCGAGAGCTTTAAAACGTTTACGGATATGCTACTTTAAGTGAAACAAGATTGGTTTGTCGAGATTGGTTCCGGTGCTTTAAATACGGTGATTTCGAAGACACTGAATTAGCGACATTGCTTGATGGGGATCCATGTCAAATGCAGGTAGAGCTTGCTTCAGTATTAGGAGTTACCCGCCAAGCAATTTCTAAGCGATTGCATGCGTTGGGAATGGTTCAAAAGCAATAAACTTGGGTTCCTTAAGAGTTGAAGCCAAGGGACATTGAGCGTCGTTGTTTCACCGGTGGAGAACTGCTTCAGTGACAATAAAGAAAGGGTTTTCTTTATCGACTTGTAACGGATGATGAAAAATAGATTCATTTCAACAATCCAAAGAAAAGATAGTCATGGGTGCTGCCCTGTCATTGTTCTACGTCGTAGCTTTGGCCGAATATTCACCGTGGGAAGATTATGTTCTGCGTTTGGTTGGATCAGGTCGGTGTCATTCAATACGAGCTGGGGAGTGAAACCATCTCTGAAGATCGGTATTGACTTCAATTAATGCGACTGAGCCGAGGTCTGCGCGAGAAACGCCTACAATACGTGGAGAGGCACGAACAAGTGATTATTCGGCATGACAACGCTTGGCCTCATGTGGCCAAGCCCGTTAAAACCTACCTGGAAACGCTGAAATGACCATATTCTCTAGATATTGCGCCTTTCAATTATTACTTGTTCCTTTCGATGGCACAAGATCTGGCTGATCAGCAGTTCTACTTATATGACGACATCAAGGAATGGTTAGGTTCGTCGATAGCCTAAAAAGAGTTTTACCTTGACGGAAGTCGAGCTTTTCCAGAAGGCTGGGAAAAAGTAGTAGGTAGCGATGGACAATAGTTTCAATGGATCATTTGTAAACATGTTTTCATAATAAAGTTGCATTTTTATAAAAAAAAAAAACAGCGAGAACTTAGATGCCCATTTAAAGTTAAAAATAAGATTCCTGAGGCATCTGACGGTTTGTAGACAGCAATTCTTGGGGTGGTATGCATAAACCTGGCCCAACTTTTGTGCTCTATCTAAATTTGAACCAGTTCATTTTGTTTAGATTTTTGTTCTCAGATGTCACCAAGAAGATTTAGCTTCAATTAAAGGTGTAAACGTAGACTTAAAAAATTAAATGGAAAGATGGTTCATAAATTTATAGTTATTGCCATATGACAATAAATCTTCATATATAATGTTGGCAACACTTTCGTGACTTATTCTAAAATATTCCAAATCATGCAGCAATTTGTTTCAGAAATTCGCTATTTAAATGTAAAGGGGTAAGAATGAAATGGATACCGTCTCGATATTTTAAGGAGTTAAGTTCTGTGATATTGGTTATTAAGTTTTAAACTGTGATTAACTTATATTCTGCGATCATTATTTTTACTATTAAATTATTATGTGGTGCTGTCCAGTTTTTTAGTATATAAGTAATTGCCACTACTATGTAAAAACAAATTGAATTTATAATAAAAGCTTTTCTCCTGATGAAGTTGGAAAAAAGCCAACGAAACATTGAGAAATACATGATGAAATAAATTTGTTTTATTTGCATCAGAGGAAACTCCGATCGAAAATAGCCCGTATAAACACAAAAAGGAAACGCATATCCATTAGCCTAGTTATGAAAAATGGGGAAAAATTTTGGAAAATTTGTCCCAACACCAGTTTGTACAAATACATTTGTATTATTACTTTGAGAAGTATTTTTCGTCTATTACGCAATACTTTGATCTTAAATTTTCAGAATTATTTGTTCATTAGTTAAACCTTTAATAGTAGATCATATTAAGGCACACCCCGTTTTCTGTTGTTTGCTCTACTCGTGTTTTCAGAAAGCTGAAATTAGCCTATAACAATGTATTATATTAGGGTAGTATTGAGTCTCCTTTGCAACTTTTAACCCATTCAAAGTCATGTAAATAATTTGTTTCATAAATATCTTTTTCAAACAGAAATTTAATTGTCATACGAGTATGAATGCAAATTACATCCCATACCAAGATAACGATCTAAAATTACATATGTGAAATTGTGGAACATCCTTTTATTATTGTTGGTGTTACCAAAGTCTTTTTCGCATCCTTGCTAACGATACCATGTGGGTGGTGATGCCACACACACACACGCACACACACAGACAAATATCTTTCCGTCAATGTTCTCTGGAGTGTTTGTGTGTGCGTACGTGTGTGTTAATTTCATTTGTTATTTGTAAAACATCCATATGGAATGTTTGACAACGTTCCTTCTTGTTTTCAAGGAGGGGTAAAGTGAAATTATTTCGTTTTTATGCATTCTGATATGAAAGTGCGTATCTTCGCCAACCCGACTCCGTACTTGACAGTCAGTCAAGTCAGTCTGTCTGCGTTTCGGCCCGCCAGTGGGAGTTACAAATGTAATTTTGATCACAAATGGAATGTTTTAATTAATTTATATTGTACGCTTTTAGATTGTTAACTTTTTAACAAATGAATTCTAATGTGATTTCATCAGTACGGAAGTTATGAAAGTTTCACTTATAATTTGTCAAAATGTATAGCTATCGTTAGAGTATACATGAGGGGATAGGGGTGTTATAAATGATACATGGAAAGCAATACTAGTTTGGAATAATGTAAAGAGTTTGAAGGAGCCAAAAAAGAAGATGGCTAAGGAGTAAAAGGAATGAAAACACCAATTTGATATTTGTAGATTTGTAATTTCGTTGTGAGTTTTTGAGAGAAATTGAAAATTCTATGATTCAAAAAGGTGCATACAGATGTAAACCAATTCAATAAAAATTCATTGCATAGAACACGAACATTATATTGTTTTAGTTATTTGTTTAATTGATGTCCAAATGAGATACTTACCTTTACCACTTTCATATTAAGATTTCTCAAAAGCGACGGTGACACTTTTTCACCTCCTTAATTTTTGCACATAGTAAAGCATTCTACATTTCAAGATATCTATGTACATAGAAATATACGAAATGTGTTTAAAAAAAAGGTGAGTTTTCTTTTTTCTCAAAAATTATTATATATATATTATCAATTTATATTTTATCTCCTTCAAAGTAGTCCCCCTCAGAATAATACACTTCTGCCAGCGTTTTTTCCAATCCTCGAAGCAGTTCTGATATGTACATTTTGGTATGTCCTTGAGCTCTCTCAGCGTTTCAGTTTTTATCTCCTCAATCGTCGCAAAACGCCGTCGTTTTATAGGTCTCTTCAATCTTGAGAACAGGAAAAAGTCGCAGGGGACCAAATCTGGTGAATACGCTGGCTGAGGCATGATAACGGTGTTGTTTTTGGCCAAATAATCTCTCACAAGCAAAGATGAGTCAGCAGATGCATTATCATGATGCAAAAGCCATGAATTTTTTCCCATAATTCCGGGTGTTTTTTCGTATTGCTTCACGCAAACGGCGCACAACTTCAAGTTAATACTCCTTATTTACCGTACGACCTTATGGTAAGAACTCCTGATGCACTACGCCGTGGGAATCGAAGAAAACAGTGAGCAAAACTTTGACATTTGATCGAACTTGGCTCTCCTAGACTTTTCCATTGGGACGATTGGGCTTTGGTTTCGATGTCATAACCATACCCATGATTTGTCACCAGTTATGACCTTTTTAAGCAAATCTGGATCATCGTTGCCGTCATTCAACAATTTCTGAGCGATGCTTATGCGACGTTGTTTTCATTCAAAATTCAGCAATTTTAGAACGAACTTCGCTGCCACCCGCTTCGTGCCCAAAATTTCCGAAAAAATCGCATAGCATGAGCCAACCGATATGCCGACATCCTCAGTAACTTCTCTAATTGTGATGCGACGATTTTCCATAACAATTTTCTTCACTTTCTCAACATTTCCATCGGTAAACATTTGTAAACATTTGTAAACATTTTTTTGACTCAGCACTCAAGTAGTGAGATACTTTGTGAGATGTACACTTATTTTGATCTCACTCCATTAAGAACAGTGCGAAACTTACACTCTCACCTCAAAAAGAAAGGAAATATATATGACTCCCATATATATATATATGCAGAAAGGTAAACCGTTCAATAAAAAGAAATTTCTATCGAAATTCTAACCGCCCGTGTTTTCATTTTCTAACTTCTGATTTTTTTCGAAACCACTTGCCATAACCCCCCGTATTAACAACAACTGTCTAGGAACATCTGTATCATTTTCTACTGAAAATGTGTCTCTCAACGTCTCTCATATGAAATTAAATGAATTTCCTATTTACGGAAAATTTATATTCCCCTGAACAATTTTATAAAACTTAAATACGTTCCATAACATTAAATGTTCCAATAAAATATTAGAATGAATGCCCGACTAATTTTCGTTGATCTCTCATCGTTGTGTTATTTCATATAAAAACGCCGTAATAATTCGTCTCCTCTTTCAAGTTTGCATCAGACACAAATTCCTAGCAGCAGTGTCTTCACTTAACAAATCATATCAAAAACGTACAATAAAAAAAAAATAAATAAGAAAAAGGAAAGAATATTGAACGATTGTTTGCCATCGAATGCACTCATTTAAATAACATATAAGAAGATACCCCAAATTCACTAGAATTTAAAACTGAAACCAAATTTCAGACAATGTGGGAAAACCAATACGAAATGTGGCAGTAACAAAGTGAGTGTCAAAATGCCGCAAAGTGGCAGCGCAACATTACAGCAAAGCGATTAGAATGAAATGGGAAGGACAGTAAATGACGATAGCAGCATTTGCAAGTGAATTATGTAAAGCATTAATGCTCAGAATTGGATATCTTGAAATGTTTGCAACAATCCATGATCCATCCGTAGAGTAGCTAACGCGACAACATATACTTATAAAGGGTGTCCCAACAAGAACGCAAGACAGTCAATGGTGTTGGGTATAGTGAAATGATGAATAGTTTTTTTTTTTTTTTGCCTAGAATTGAAGAAATGAATGTGGAAGGCATGTGGTTTCAACAAGGCGGCGCCACAAGTCATACAGCCAGAGAAACAATTTAATTGCTGCATCAGTCATTTCCCGGTCGTGTTATTTGGCGTTTTGGAGACCAGAACTGGCCGCCTAGATCGTGCGATTTAACACCATTAGACTTTTTTCTTTGAGGTTTTTTGAAGTCGATGGTTTACGCGAATAAGCCGACGACGACTCAAGTCTTAAAAGAGAAAATTGGTCGCTGCATTAATGAAATACCGCAGCATTTATGAAAAACGGTCATTGGAAATTTCATTAAAAGATCGCGTGTGTGCCTGCAAAGTCGCGGTGTGTTGTTCCGTACATAACCTCATTCTGTCTACTTTACGATATAATAAAGTTTTACGATTTTTTTTAAATATCTGTATTTTATTTAAAATTTAAATCTTGCGTTCTTGTTGGGGCACTCTTTATATAAAATGCAGTCTTCAGACCGAGATTGTGACAAATATTTGTGAACCAAGTGGGAATGTTTGGTCACGTGCTGTACTTTAGGATGTAAGTTAAGAAAAAAGTGTGAGGAGATTTGTATTGAATGAAGTAAATAGAAATTATGCTGGCTATTATTATTTCTGTATACACTTATAGCATTTATACGTACTTATAATAATTTGAAAATAATCTCTTAATATTACTTGTTAAAATTTACTTGTTATCTATTGTGAATTATTTAATAATTTAGTTAAGTTAGTAACTAAATTCATTAAATTAAATGATGGAAAGCTCAGAGCATTACGTTCTTTTAAAATAAGAGTGATTTAACTTTATACCACAACTATTTTAGGACTAACACTTTTCTTATTGCATTTTGCATATACAGTGTTGCGCAAAACAAAAGCAACAAAATGCACTCCTCTCTGCATGGGGTAGCATTTGGTGTTGTAGTATGGCTCGATATCCCTCACCGTTCATTATTCCATCTATTTTATGAAATGGACCAGGTCCTTGAGCCGAAAAGCATGTCCACACCATTATATTTCCACCACCATGCTTTGCAGTGACGAGGATGTTCTTGATTTTAAGGCGTTGTCCTCTGTGTCGCCTGACGGTCTGCATTCCATCCGATTGAATTAGATTAAATTTAGATTCATCGCTAAACAGTGCTGTCCTCCACTTATTTACTGACCAATTGCGATGTCTTTTTAGCAAATTTTAACCTTTTCCAAAGAAATAATAGTAATATTAATACAGCATTACACTAAAAATAAAAACTCACCTATTTTTTATATGCCTTATTGTAAGCTGGTCTGTAACTTTTTAAATTGTTTTCTACAGCCCGTCTTCGTACTGTACTGTGATGAATATTCAGTTTTAAAGATGTTACAATCGTTTTTGACGAAATAAACGGATCTTTCTTTATCATCTTGACACTTTCACGGTCTGTCCGAGTTGAAGTTTTCAACATGGTGTGGGTGTTTCATGGATGTTTCAACATGATAACGATCCGAAACACACATCAAAAGTGGCAAAAGAGTGGCTAACAAACAGTAGGATTCAAACTCTTGATTGGCCGGCACAATTACCTGATTTGAATCCTATTGAAAACCTTTTTGGCATCCTTAAAAGGAGAGTGGCAGGACATCGGTTTTCCAATAAAGAGGAGCTATTCAACAAGTTGAAAACTTAGTGGGAAAACCTTCCGGAGGATTGCTTTTATTCATTAGTTGCCTCGATGCCAAAAAGGTGCGAAGATGTTATTAAAAACAAGTGCGGATACACAAAATATTGATTTTGTTGCTATTGTTTTACGCAGGTGAATTCCGGCTCTGCTGTACATTTTTTCATATGTCTTTTAAACGCAATTGTTGTTGTTGTTGTAATGTATTGGTTTTATAGCTTAATAATACCTCTGTGAAAACAAATGGTAAGCTTTGTTTTAAATATTTTGTTTTTATGGAAATTATGTATATGTATTTATACTTTGGAGTACATTTTGTTGCTTTTGTTTTGCCCAACACTGTATGTCTCTGTGTATTTTGCATAAGATTCATTCCTTTCTGGAACTAACTTGACAGTTCCTTTTTTAGATATTTAACAATGTGTTAAATGCATACAACTTTTCTTTTAATCGAACGAAAAAGATATCTGTGGTGTCTTTAGAAAAAAAGTTAAATGTCATGCTACATTTTGGACGAAAAAAGCATCACTTCCATGGAATTGCATTTAAATCGCTCCAGCTCATAAAAATTAAAATTTTTCTTCCATTTTTATTTCCTAACCGCCCACTATGCATTAGTGAATGGCATGCCGCAAAAGGAGTTTTTCGGCATATTCGTTCTTTGCATCCCAGTAATTCCAACCCCAAAGTCCTAAAATGCTATCAGGTATTTCATATTAGTTTGCTTAAGTAAATACTTTCTTTCGAAGTTAATATAAGCAGCAGTTTATACGTACTTATACAGCATTAATCTATTCAGGCAGGTCAATTGCATAATACTAGTTAGTAAATTAAAATATCGACCTTACCAGAAATGTCTATTAAAATTTCACAAATTTCAACAGAACCTTAAGCAATTTTTCGCACTCTATTGTTCTAATTGCAAACGAATGGGAAA
>JAHXMU010032360.1:0-10012 GCA_019455685.1 Philornis downsi | reverse complement strand
AGTTATAGTTATAGTTATAGTTATAGTTATAGTTATAGTTATAGTTAGAAGCATAAGAACCTCCCAACCAAGCTCCCAGGGATTCTGGCGAGTCACTATCTGTGTATTTGGTCTTATTGTGTCCTGGTGCGATGCAATTCATCTCATATTGGCTAAAGCTGGCCTCTCTTGGACAATTGCTTCTTTCCGATGGTTCAATTATTGACAGTACAGATCCAAATTAACATCTTAGCCGCAGAGGAGCAGCTTATATGAGGTGATTTCCTACCAATCCCATCAAACACGCAGTAAAACTTTCCTGACCGTTAATCCTGACTTGGTTACCGTTTGTGCCGGATGGCCACAATTCCATCACAACCGCTTTCGCGTGATGTAAAAATGAATCACTTTTCATTACAAATAATAATCTGTTTCAAAAATGGGACGATCTTTTTACGATTCGCAGCGATTTGTCCATGAGGTTCTTTGTGTTAACTGCTGTGGCAACCATATACATATAGCTTCTCTTTGTATCCAATTTTATTCAAGCGGTTCCTAGGCAATCGCAAAAATCGAATCAGATTTAACGATTTCCATTATTCTGCCCACATTTCCGACAACTGACCTTCCACAGCGTGATATATCTTTGACATCAAAATTACAGGAATGGAATCGATAAAACCAAAATTGACAGTTACAGTTTCATGATTATAAACTCTGTTCATATTTTCAGCCATCTGACTTATATTTCCGCATTTACCACAAAAAACCTACAAAATATGAAGTATTTTAATTTTTGATTCTTTGAAGTGTGCTCAAGCACTGCTGAGTCAAGCAAGTAATCACAAAACTATTTGAGTAGTCTCGAAATCTCATATTTCTAAAGCCACTTAGTATAACTCTATCGCGCCCTTACACGACAAGAAAAATAAAGGATTAATTTTTACTGTAATTCATATTTATTATCTCTTATTACTATAAAGCCTGAGTAAATTAAATACTACAGAAAATAAATATTTATTTAATTTTTGCATTAATTGTGTGTCAAAGGTTATGACCGCAACGAATTTCAATTGAATTTGTCCACATACATAATTGTAGGCTTTGACAAAAATGCCCCATAATTTATGAATGTAAACACATCATTTATTATGAATGGATGCAAAAGTTACATTTATTTTATCCACAAAACCACAATCAAAAAAGAAAAGACAATAACCTCGAACTTTTTTTTCGAAAGTTTAAAACAGATACGTATTATAAGGCTATCCACCTTTCACTTCGCAAAGTTAAATAAAACATACATAAATTTATGTTTTCGATACAAATTTTATTTGATTATAATGCTTGGACCTTGCCGTTATGTAAAAATTACAATATCATTTAAATGGTCGCCTCTGGATTGGTTGCAGCAGTTGACCCTTTTGAGTGATCTTTTCGATCACTTTTTTGGACATTTCGGGCAGTATGTTTGATGATTATCCGCGTAAATATGGTCTTTCACGTCTTCTTCTTAGGTGGCTACTTAAATATACATATACATCCTTATCTATTATACGCAGCCCGTAGAAAATAATTTCAAGCGCTTCTCCTCAAATTCTTCCCACTAAATTTCGATAGCATTTTAAAAGCCGGGTCCTTCCAACGGAGTTTTGGTCGCACTCTTCTGCGCCGTCCATCGAGTTCGCTGTCGACAACTTTCTGTGCCGGAGCATTTGGGTTTATCCGCACAACATGGCCCAGCCAACGCAATCGCTGTAGATTAACGCGTTTGACCACGTCGATGTCGGCATATAACTCAGACAGCTCATTGTTCATGTGACGCCGATACTCTCCGTTAACGATGATGGGTCCATATACTTTCCGGAGCATTTTCCTCTCAAAAACTACCATAACGCAGGATTCTGCGCTAGGCAGAACCAATGTCTGGTACATTCGGATTTTTGTTTGTTGAGAGAGAGCTTTATCATTGAATCGCTTGCTTAAAAAATAGTAACATCTGTTAGCCATCAATACTCTCCTGTTTATCTCATTCTTTTTGTTTACAGCGGAACCGAGGTAGATGAATTATTCCACCACTTCAAAATTATAGTTGTCAGCGTTCACATAGCGGTCGACACTTTGTTCGCTGAAACTAATAACTTTGTTTTGTCCTCGTTTATCACCAGACCAACTTTCGCTGCTTCCTTCTTGGTGCTTGAGAAGGCTGCAGTAACATGTTACAGTTTTCTGCCAATAATGTCTACGTCATCTGTATATACGAATAACATATGGCTTTTGTTAAAGACCAGACGTGTTAACTGCAGCTCTCCTCATAATCATCTCTAACAGTATGTTGAAGAGGTCGCACGATAGACTGTCGCCCTGTCTAAATCCTCGTTTGGTGTAAAAAGGCTTAGATCTTCGCTTACTTCACTGAAGACTTCCGTCAGTCAGCGTCATCCAATAAAGACGTATAAGCTTCGCAGGAATTCCAAACTCGAACATGGCCTCATGCAGTTTTTGCCTTATCGGGCTATCGAAAGCAGCTTTGTAATCGACGAAAAGATGGTGCGTGTTGATCTGTTTTTCTTTGGTATTCTCCAGAATTTGTCGTAGTGTGAATATCTGATCAGTTGTTGATTTACCAGGTCTAAGGCCACTTTGCTAATGTCCAATCAGGTCAGTTAGAATCGGCTTTAGTCTTTTACATATTACACTCGACAGGACCTTATAGGCAATGGGTAAAAGACTGGTACCGCGATAGCTTTTACAAACAATTGGATTGCCTTTTTTAAAGAAGGGGCGCAGCACACTTAAATTCCAATCATCGGACATATTTTCCTCGAGCCAAACCGTATTTAGGAGCTGATGCAGGCTGTTTATCAGCTCATCGCCGCCAGTTTTAAACAGCTCTGCTGGCAGGCCATCAGCGCCTACAGCTTTGTTGTTCTCAAGCCGCAATACTGCTATTTGGCTCGGAGCTGGGCAATTTATGCCATCATCGATAATTGGGGTGATTTCCTCACTTGCTGCCATCCAGAACTATGAGCTTATAAAAATGCTTTCTCCATAGTTGCAGCACATTATGCGTATCTGTGACCAGATTTCCTTCGCTGTCCTTACAGGAGAGGAGACCTGTTCCATACCATGTACTTCTTATCTTTTGGTAGAATTTTCGGGCTTCACCTCTTCCTTGTCTAGCGGTGTCAATTCGCATGATCTTGGTGGCCAATTGACGTCGCCGAAACGTGAAATTACGCTTCTGGAAACTCCTCATGCAATAAAGCCAAAATTGGTCGTGTTGTGTGGCTCGTGGCACCGTTTTGTTGAATCCACATATCATCCAGTTCATAATCTTTAATTGCATGCTAAAAAAAAAGTCGTTTATCATACGACCACAGCGCTCTGAATTGAAATTCCGATTATCCGTCAGTCTTTTCCCCAACAGAAGCGATGTTTTCAGTAGTGCCTACGTTGCGATGATGCACAGGCCTGACCAAATCTTTAACGCTTCCAGTTTCTTTAAATTTCTTTTTAATCTAACCAATTCCTTGCACAGTAGATCGATTATGACGACCATAATCATCCCTTAATGTACGACAAGCGTGCGTGTTTGAATCACTACTTTTATAGTAAATTTTAGTTATTTCCACGAGTTGTAAAACGATCCATATTCGTAAATGGCAAACCCTTCAGTAAATAAATAACATTTCAGATGACAAATATTTAACAGCTGACAGCCTTGCCAGATCGACAGTTTTTAAATCACTAAATGGATAACCCTGCATCATATTTACAATGCAATATCATATGAAATATTTATTAGGGCTTGCAAAAAAACCGTAGCAGTCAGATGGGGATATACATACTATCTGTATTAATAAAACTTCACGTAAATCTGATGACGTCATTTGGTTTCTTAACATAATTGTATTCCTTGTTATCAGTACAATAAATGTATAATCTTTGCATATTTGTCAAATGTTGCCATGACAAAATCTGAAGAAGCCAATTTAAGGTATTTTGATATTCAGCTTTTTACTACTAATTGAAGTGTTTCAACTGTTGGCAAATAAAACCATCTGCAAATGAAGCAAATAAAATTGTTTGTAATCCCCAAAGCAAACAAAACCGGTATTAAATAAAGCAAAAGGCTATATTGAATTGTTTACGCAATCTATTGACAACTTTTAAACAATATAAGAATGGAACATTTAATTAAAACTATTGATAATAATTTTTAAATGCATACACCTATACATATAGAAAGTATATTGGAATTGCAAATTAAATCGCTTAAAATTTCCGGCAATTGAATACAAAAACCTAACAATAAAAAATTGATTTATTGTTTTAATACAGGGTGGCGCAATAGAACGTGCATATTGCATCATCTTTTTTGCGGGGTAGAAAAGGCGGGCGGGGGGCGCCTACATCGTTGGGTTGGCGGGCTCATGGAGTTTTAGTCGCTATGAATCACTTCGACGGGAAGCGTCGCGCATTTTACGAGAACTCTCGTTCATATATTGCTACTAGGCGACTATATTGTGCTGAATATGGGCTACGCGAATTAGTGGAGCTCCAAGTGCTAATTTAATTAAAATATGGGTAAAGCGTTTTGAAGAGACCGGTTCAACATTTAAACCACAAGCAAATGGTCGCCCATGAACATTTAGGACCGAAGACAATGTTGAGAGAGTTATGGAGTCAAGTACGAGGAAATCCACAAATGTCGACTCGCAAGAGATCGTCTGTCTTACAATTATCGCGACGAAGTTTGCAACGAATTTTAACATTGGGTCTTAAACTGCATCCATATAAGCTGCAATTAACACAAGAATTGAAAGGGTCTGACTTCATAGCAAGGCCCGCATTTGCTAATGAAATGCTTAATCGATTTTCCAATTTTGACAATATCCTTTTCTTTGACGAGGCTCATTTCCTTATGAATGGGTTCGTAAACCGTCAAAATTGTCGTTACTGGAACAGTGAAAATCCCGAAATCAAACACCAGAAACCATTGCATAGTCCTAAAGTGACAGTGTGGGCAGCAATCTCTGGCAGAGGAGTAATTGGTCCTTCTTTCTTCGAAAATGCGCGGGGTCAAAACATCACGGTTAATACGGAATGCTATGTTGAGATGTTGGACGGATTTTTGGCTCCAGAAATTGAAAGTTCAAGAATAGTGAATTCCAGAACTTGGTTCCAACAAGATGGAGCTACCTGTCACACATCAAATGACTCCATGGCGGTGGTGAAGCAGATGTTCCCTGGCAGGCTGATTTCGAAAAGAGGTGATATCCCATGGACCCCAAGTTGTCCAGACTTGACGCCTCTTGCCTTTTTTTTTTTTGTGGGAATACCTCAAACACAAAGTCTACAGCAATAATCCAAGAAACATCGTTCAGCTCAAGGAGAATATCCGTGGTGAAATGGCAGCCATTACACCAGTATTACTGAAGAAAGTTTTCAATAATTTTCGTTTGCGGTTAGAGGAGTGCCGTCGTAGAGGGGGTCAGCATTTAGATGATGTTATTTTTAAAAAATAAACTCCATTTATTACTCCACAATGCCTTAGATTTATTTTAACCATACCTTTTGTATTTATTTTTTAATCTATTTTTTAAATATGCACGTTATATTGCGCCACCCTGTATTTTTAAGCAAAAGTTATTTCAGTAAAGGGATTTTAATAATTGTGCTACAATAACACATACAAATAACTTTTTTTAAATCAATGTATTTAATTTTTTTTTATTGGATAGAAAACTCAATTTTATTTTATGTAACTAATTGGTTTTGAAGATGATAGGCCGTAAATGACTTGCATGTTCACCCACGCATATGTGACACCTGATCAGAAAATTATTCATTGTGGGATCGCCTCAATTATTGTTTTAATAAACTGCTCTTGAATTCAGTAAAATTTTTCAGTTTCGTTTTGTAAACCTTTTGCTTGATATGACCCCATAAAAAAATATCTGGTGCAGTAAGGTTAGGTGACCTTGAGGGCCAGCGCGGAAGCGGAGTGGAGTTTCTGGATTTTAATTTGTTTGGAAATTTTCGTTGGAGCTCCGTCATAACCGGTTTGGCTATGTGTGAAGTTGCTCCACCTTGCTGGAACAAAATACTGCTGAAATGGATACGTCTTCGGCATAGTTCTGGATAAAAACAAGTCCTTCAACATATCTAAATAACGGCTTCCATTGACATTGACATTGTGTTTGTAGCATTATTCTTTTGCCAGCCTGTATGCACAAAATTCCAATAATTTACAAGCAAAAAATGCAAAAAAGTGAAAGAAAAATTTCGAACATTTTTATAAACATTTGGTAAAACATTTTATAACCAATACCGAAATGTAAGTCTGGTGAACTGATATATGAGTGCATCTGGCTTCATCCCATATCCTTTTGCTTTGACGCAAAAGTGTGAAGAACACCAGAATTCTAGCGTGGTACATCGTTAGATTCATGCTAAAAAAATATATTAAAGCACAATAAGAGGAGCTGATTAGGTGGGGGCGAATAAAGTAATTATCCAAACCGGGATGAGTGGGAAAGAAAATCAAAATTTTAGTTTTTTTCTATTTATATTTTTAATTTAAGATTCGGGGGTATATTTTACCTTCGGGTAACTTTGTCGTCTTGAATTCAAGTGACGTATTCTTCTTCATCATACTTAGGGTGGCACTTAAGAGTAACAATTCATTATACTCAAAACTATTAGGACGCCCATCTAGACAGGAACAAAACTATAACTTTCTAGAGGAATAATGATGAACCACAAAGTTTTGTTTAATCGGCCCGTTTGAGCCATTTCAGTCCATTTTCATTCGTAGAACTAAGTTTACTAAAAATATCTAGTGCATCCTAAATTGTACTAAATTTAGTGATATTAAATGAAAGATGTGAGTCTATCAAATACATACGCAGCAAAAAGCAAAACAATTGGAAGCACTCCAAAAGAGAGAACATTTTCACTAGTGACGAAGTAGCAACATATGTATGCCGATTATGTATTTCCAACAGAACTGCTTCTATATTGTTTTCAATATCGCAACTTATATATTACTTTAAAGTAGTAACAACGGGGCTTCTTTTGAAAAAATAATGATTTGAAATAATGTTTGAAATATTTTGCCCTCAATGCCCTCGGAAAGTTGTTAGTAGTACACAAATTTTGGGCAAGAATTTGCAATGAAGCAGTTTTAAGTTAAAAAAAGCAAACTGTTTATACTCAATATGTAAATATAAAGTTTCTCCACATACAATAAAATTAAAAGGTCTACTTTAATTTGTTAGACAAGAGCCACTAACTATTACATTCAATTTACTTTTATAATTTTAATTTGCACTGTACGAGTGTAACCTAACAAATCTTAAATTTAATTAATTTGCAGAAATGTATTCAAAAATGTAATACCTCAAAAAACAGAAAAGCACTATATAAGTTGTGCTGAATGGTTGTCAAATTGCAGGTACAGGGTTATACATTTAAAGGTTTCAAAACCTCCGATCTGGCAAAACTGTCAGTTGCTAAATACCTGCCGTCTGAAGTGTTATTTATTTAATGAAAAGTTTGCCGTTTACAAATATGGATCGTTTAACAACCACAGAAGGCGCAAAAATAGTTAAAACTGACTACAAAAGTGGAAATTCAAACACTACGAGTATTCAACACAACCGATTTTGGTCTTACAGCATAATAAGTTTCCAATTGTGCATCAAGATCCCTCGATTTGACGCATTTTTCAAATGTACATAAAGTGATATTTTAATCGTAGTTTTTTAAAAATCGAATAAAACACTCAAATTTGCATCATCATATATTAAATTTTTTTTGGAGTTGGTCTTTTTGCCATTTAATTTTTAAAGATACTTTCATGTAAATGTTGTCCGTGGCTCCGTCTCAAAATGCCTGTTCGGAATGCCCAATTTTGCGTCACTTTTTTGATCATTTCGTCCTGTATTCTACAAATAATACGTGTTTTGTTATCTTGTAAGGCTTCAATAGTGTTCGGCTTGTCCATATAGACTAACGATTTGACATAACCCCACGAGAAATAATCAAGAGGCGTTAAATCACAAGATCTTGGGAACCAACTCACAGGGCCAAACCGAGAAATAAGCTGCTCACCAAATTCATCCACCAACATATATATCCATTCTTTCACGAGCAGTGTGGCATGTTTCACCGTCCTGATGAAACCATCAAAAAAAGTCGCATATCATGATTCAATATCTTTCGCCGTTGACGGTAACGTTTCTTCCACGGTCGTCTTTCGAAAAAAATGGACCGATGATGCCACCAGCCCATAAACCACACCAAACTGTCGTTTTTTCGGGATGCATCGGTAATTCGTGCATGGCATGTGGCTGTTCATCACTCCAGATGCGACAGTTTTGCTTGTGTCACCCGTTCAGCAAGAAATAAGCCTCATCGCTGAACACAATTTTTCGATAAACAGCGGGTTTTCGTAGAGCTTTTGTAAGCCCATTCACCAAAAATTAGACGTTGTGGTAGGTCATTCGGCTCCAATTCTTGCGTGAGTTGAATTTTATATAGGCTTTCAAACCCAAATCAACGTGCACAATTTTCCTTGTGGTTGAGTAACATATACCCAATCGCTGAGAACGGCGCCGAATTGACATTTCACGATCGTCATTAACACTGGTCGCTACGGCTGCAATATTTTCTTCGCTTTGCACTCTACGCATGCGAGTCGATGGTTTTATGTCCAATAAAGTAAATTTGGTGCGAAATTTGGAAATGACAGCACAAATTGTTGACTCAGCAGATCGATTATGACGACCATAAAATGGTCGTATATTTGTCACAGAGCACGAATTTTAATAACAAATTTCAACGATTTGCAATCGTTGCTCGTTTGTTAGTCTATCCATGATGAAATAGCAGCGTATACTTTACACTTTTCACTTTGACAGATGACGTTTGGACCATTACCAACCAGTGCTGCCAAACTGAAAAACTTAAATCTTAAAAAATCACCCTATAATACAATCACAACACAATTAACAACAATTTTAAGTAACTATCATTTAAGAACTAGGGATTACAACGGAAACTTGCAGTTAATCGGTCAATTTATGAGGTGGTTCTACTGGAAGGATCCCTATTTCATTCTCAGAATTTACTTAATCAAACATATAATGTGAGCCAAGCGTCACTGAGTTCAGGACAAGTGCTTGAAAGATATGAGACTAAGAATATGTGGATGAAATTCATTATTTGTATAGAAGTTTGGTAAATCTCTCTCCAGTTTTAAACAAATTAACAGCCGATTCAAAAATCAACAATCCACTCATTTGCAGAAGGGGCATGACAAAGCTGTCCATTCTCTTAGTCGGGCTCTACTTTATACCGATTTTGAGTGAATTTTGTGTAACTGAACAGAATATATATCATTTATATGAGAGGCCTGGCTAATCGAACGATCTTTAAAAATTTTGCAATAAAATATATAAAAAATGTTGATTATTGCAATCAAAGAATTGAGGGCTGGAAACTCGTGAGTTAGGAAAATCGGTCAATTCATATGGGGTGTATTGATAAAGCCGAAAAAAATATATTTAAATATATATATATTTTTAAAACAAATATCGAGCTGTGCATTTTAAAAAGTTTCACAAAGGCTTACCAATCAGCCTGACAAAGAGACCGGCATCGCTTAATAGATTTAAAAAGTTATTCAACATATTTGGCCAAATAATATTTGGTGCTTCCGGCGCTTCCTCTATTCAGGTTATTGCATATTTGCCGTATCTAATAGTATGTATCATTAGACTTCACCGTATTTTCGAGTGAAAGTATAGTCAAATGATGTATAATGAGTTATCCATTTAGTGGATTCAAAACCGCCGGTCTGGCAAGGCTATCAGCTGTTAAGTACCAGTCATCTGAAGTAATATTTATTTAGTGAAAGGTTTGCCATTTACGAATATGAATTGTTTAACAGCCGTAGAACGCGTAAAAATTGTTAAAACTAACTTACAAAAATGGTGATTCAAACGTGGACTTTCAATCGAAC
>JAHXMU010032353.1:0-12948 GCA_019455685.1 Philornis downsi | reverse complement strand
TTTTTTTAAAACATGGGTCCGTCGAATATGGGCAACCCTGTAGTAGCAAATGCTAATGCAATTGCCATTACCCTTTCGATTGACTTTTCAGTCTTTCCTATAGCATTCCCTACGTCTTCGAGTAAGCCTGTGACCCTTTATTGATGATGTCTTGCTCAACAGCCTCAATTGAAAAAAGCCGCAATATAAAATGGTTGTACGACCACGATGAAATTCACCCAACCAATAATACACAGTAACAAATGCTGATGCAGTCGCCATTACCCTTTCGGCAGACTTCCCAGTCTTTCTTTCTTCAGAACAGATGAAATCCACTGACTTGAGACTGTTGGCGTTTATTTCAAGAAAAAAATGGACGCTTCCTAGGAAATCACATTTTAACTGCCTCTAACAATGTTGGTTCCAAAATGTTTTTTTATATGCAAATATTTATCAATTACACAGATTTAGTTCTGATGAATAATCATAATAATAATAGTATAAATAATAATCATTTTAAATATTCAAAAATATTTTGAATATTTCTAATATTTTCTTACGAATTGCTTTCAATTGATCACAAGTTTCTCATGAGATCATATTTCCATTATTTTTGAAAAAGTGCCGCAGAAACACTTGAAAATCAACATATGATTATAGCATAACTAATATGACAAGTCCATGTTAAAGTCACTGCTTCTAATTCAATTTGGACTACTTATCGATTTATCGAAGCACTTCCCATTTGAGTCGCAAGCAGTGGATTCAATATAAGACAAATGATGTTTATTTATACTGACTTTTTAGAGCTTTGGAAGCAATGCTCAAGAAGTATTAGAAATGCCATTCTATGATAACTATGATAAACACTAGAATACATAGAAAAAGATCAAAGATCAATTATTTTCATTATTTTGATAACCGTAGGAGTTGTTCAATATATTTGTCATGCAACTAAAAAACATTTACGTCGAAGATAATATTTCACCGTCAATATTTTTTAGAAGCAGGGAAAAGGTATTCCCCTGAGAAGTGGCAGCGTGGCATAAAGTTAATCAAGCAGTTAGAAACTACTCTTTTTTGGGGACAGCAGCAGCAACTGTTATCGCTACTTAATGATTAGTGGGAAAGAGTAATGTAAAATATTTATCAACAAGTCATGGAGCGTAACATTCTTGAGGAATGTGCAATAAATTTGTCTGCAAATTGACAGAAATAAACGAGCTATAGAGCATTTTTCATCTCTTTTCCCATTACCTTAGATGGCAAAATTGGCGACAACTTTGGGACTGGCAAGATCAGTGTCTTGTTTACATAAACGCGGTGTGTTAGATATCACCAAAGAAGCAAGTTTGGAATCTGGAACAGTCTTATCATACCATGAACTTAAATTTTCTTGCATGATTTGTGACTATTTTTACATATTTTTATATATATATTATATATATTTTATATATATTTATACGAAGAAATTTACCTGGCTTAAATCGAAATATCTCTTAAAATTGTTTTGAAATGACCACCCAGTCGCTTTGATGTTATACAGTGAGCAAAATCAGTTTTTTATATACCTATAAAACTAAGATCACTGCGTCACATACCATCGATGATTTCTGGCATAGTTGGGCATCCTGAGGGAGATGCATTATATGTAAATGTACGACCACGTTTAAATTCATGCATACACTTGTGCAAAGTGGAAAGTGCATATTCAAATGCACTATAAATATTACCATCTCGGCTTCAAGTCTTTCTCATGTAGGTGTTTACAGTTGACGTTAATCGCCTACAGAAATTTTTCGACTAAAAATTCGATAGTGAACAGCTAAAAGATCGTAACTGTCAAAATTCAAATAAGACATTGCACTCCAAGTGCGTTCCGGAACATACTAGGATGTATTGCACAAATTGCACTAAAACGAATTATTTTCCAAAACATGGATGAAACCTGGCACAGCTTCTCAAACTCCCTTGGCTAGTGAGGAATTTATTCTTGAACCCACCGAACGGGATCTATTGCTTAATGACAATTTTGAACGTTAGTATGAGAGGGTTTTGCTAGACTGATTGACTGCTTCATTACTTGAAATGTTTGTCTTCAATGACCACCGCCCAAAGAATAATTATTTTTTTTTTGGTTGGATTAGAGTTCAAAGCCAGAATCAGATAGACGATAGTGACGAGTTCGTATAACTACAGTATATTTTATGAGAAGAAATTTCCAGTCAATTTCAGAATTTGTAAATTGACGCAAAACTATAATTAGTCCAGAAAATGTATATTTTGGGCCTGACATTGAAATAACGAAATTATTGATTTGCCTTTCATAGAAACCAAATTTCAACGAATATCGCAATTTGTAGATCAATGCAAAAATATAACTAATTGAAAAATTTCTATTTTTCTACTTGACTCTTAAAGAGACTTCTCCATGTTTTGTTTCTGTAAAAAGTGAATCGTTCTAATATCCACTTTTAACGCCTCAAATGTTTTTTTTTTTAGTTTCCATTAAAGCATTTAACTACCTTATCTATAATTTGCGCTGAGAATTAATGGTGTGGAAAAAACATTCGCTGTAAACGAACAAACAAACAAAAATCTAAAGAGGTGTGAAACAAATTATTCACCCACGCTTTGGAAGCAGATTTGCCTAATGCCTCTAGCTAGATTAATCTTTAATACACCGGCGACGATCATCGGTTTATAATTTGTTTTGTGTCATTAACGCCTCATAAACTTTATATGTAAGATGAGCTTCATCAGCCGGACTTACATTGTATATCTCATAAAATATTGAAATTTATGAAAACTTCTATAATTACCGACCGATGACGATAGTTTATCATTGGAATGCTAGTAATAGAAATTATGTAATTTGTTTAACGATTTGAAAAGAATGTTGTCACACGAATTAACCTGAAACACATAATGGCTTGTAATTCATTTTTAAAATGCAATTTCGTTGAATGAAAGAATGACCGATAATGGGTATCTATATTTAAAAATGATAACGCAATACTAATGTGTGACAACTATCGTATAATTAGTCTTTTACTTATAGCGTATCAGGTCCGTCATACGAAAGGATAAATCTACTTTTGAGCAAACTCATTGAACTGTGTCAGTGCGACTTTTGACATGGAAAATCAACAATCAGCTGAGATTTTACACGACACCAAATCCTTGAATCGTCCCATGTACAATAGATAGAAACCTTTCACTTGCCGCTTTCGACAGTTCGATGCGAGGATATTTTTTGAAGTTTTGCCCTAACCAACACGATGTCCTCTGTGGTAGGGATATTACTAATTAATAAGAGGAATCATGAATAACTTGATAGAATGCCTATATTACTATCTATTAAAGAACCCAATATATATAATGATTCATCATTATGGGCTGTAAAACCAGCTAAAACTATCTTCAGTAGAAGACATATAAAGGATGTCCCAACAAGAACGCAAGATTTAAATTTGGCGCCATTCGAAGTGTCATTGTTTGACATTTGAACAATTGTTATTGTTTGCTAGTGGAAGGTACGAGGTTAGTAAAAATGAAGCGCTACACGAATGAACAACGCATTCTCATTGTGAAATTGTTTTACCAAAATGGTGAAAGTTTTGCGGCTACAGTTCACAAATTGCGATCAATTTGAGGTCACAATAATGCTGGAAAAGAGTCAACTGTAAAGAGATTAATGGATAAATTTGCCAAAACTGGGTCTGTTAGTGATGCAAAGATAACAACTCGCCTTCGACCAGGTCGATCGACCGAAAATGTCGCAGCTGTACGTGATGATGTCGCTCAAACTCCATCCACCTCAATTCGACACCGAGCTCAGCAAATTGGTGTCTCCAAATCCACTATGCAGCGAATTTTGAAATTTTGAATTTTTGAAAGATTTGCATCTTCAGGCATACAAAGTTCAATTGACTCAGAAACTGAAGCCAGCTGACCATGGACAGCGAAGGGAGTTCGTTAATTGGGTATTGGAGAGACAACATGAAAATGCTGATTTTACCGATAAAATCATCTTTAGTGACGAGGCCCATTTCCATCTTGATGGCTTCGTCAATAGGCAGAATTGTCGCATTTGGTGTGAGGAAATTCCTCGAGTGATTCACGAGAAGCAAATGCATTTTCAACGTGTTACTGTGTGATGTGGATTTTGGGCTGGAGGAATCATTGGACCTTGTTTTATGAAAATGAGGCATGTCAAGCGCAAACAGTCAATGGTGTTCAGTATTGTGAAATGATAACCAGTTTTTTCGTGCCTAGAATTGAAGAAATGAATGTGGAAGGCATATGGTTTCAACAAGACGGCGCCACATGTCATACAGCCAGAGAAACAATTCAATTGCTGCATCAGTCATTTCCCGGTTTTGGAGACCAGAATTGGCCGCCTAGATCGTTCAATTTAACACCATTAGACTTTTTTCTTTGGGGCTTTTTTGAAGTCGATGGTTTACGCGAATAAGCCGACGACGACTCAAGTCTTAAAAGAGGAAATTGGACGCTGCATTAATGAAATACCGCAGCATTTATGCAAAATGGTCATTGAAATTTTTATTAAAAGATCGCGTGTGTGCCAGCAAAGCCGCGGCGGCCATCTGCTCGATGTGTGGTTCCATACATAACCTCATTCTGTCTACTTTATGATATAATAAAGCTTCATGATCTGTGTTTTAAATTTCGGTGTTTTATTTAAAATTTAAATCTTGCGTTATTGTTGGGACACCCTTTATAAGCTTAAATTGAAATCTCAAAATTGCCAAAACAATAAAATGTTGCACATAATATTTTTAATTAGATAATATAAATGTCATTCAGATTTTGAAAGTATTACCTATTCCGTAAGTGGATTCAAAATATACTACAGTATATACAGGGTAGGCCATAAGGGTGTTGGCGGTTTAAATATTCAATTTCTCGGTAACGCGCGGCGCGGGGTGGCGGGGGGATATGTTGTTCGCTGCGCCGCTTCCTGGAAATTTAGTCGCCATGGAGCCGTACACAGGAGTGCAGCGTGCATTTTGTGTCCGAGCGTATTACGAAAACAATAAATCAGTGATTACTGCACGACGTTTGTATCGGCATGAACACGGTTTACACGATTTAAGTGAAGTTCCAAGCGCCAATGTGATACGAAAATGGATCAGAATGTTCGAAACAACCGGCTCAACAGTACCAATTACGGTTCGTGGTCGCCCAGTTTCTGCAAGATCAACCGACATTGTGGAGCGTGTTCGTGTTTTAGTTCACAACGGTTAGAGCGAACAATTATTGCAACATGCTAGCAGACTTTTTGGTGCCAGCTTTGCAAGAACTTCAAGGCAATACCTCGAGGATGTGGTTTCAACAGAATAGGGCCACATGTCATACGGCTAGGGTATCCATAGAGCTGCTGAAAAATGTTTTTCCTGGAAAACTCATTTCGAAAAGGGGGGATATTGAATGGGCCCCACGTAGCCCCGATCTCTCTCCATGCGTTTATTTTATATGGGGCTACCTAAAACCGGTAGTCTACGAGAATAATCCGGCCAATTTAGAGCAGTTGAAGAGGAACATTATTCAGCAAAGCAACAAAATACCGAGAACAACTTTTCAACGAGTTTTCCAAAATTTGCGACTTCGGTTCCAAGAGTGTCAAGCAGCCGAGGGAAGCCATTTGGACAACATTATTTTTAAGTCTTAAAAATTCCTATGCTTCTACTTTTTAAAAATACAAATTTTTGTTTTTTTGTGTTTCGTAGTTTTTTTTTAATTGAATATTTAAACCGCCAACACCCTTATGGCCCACCCTGTATAATTAGAAAAATTAAAAGAAAAAAAAAACTAAAAATTTTCATAAGGTATCGTAAAAAAAGTTTAAAAGATAGACTTTTCGAAATAAAACCCCACTTGACATTTTGATTGGATTCTTATCAGAAACGTGTACTTTGATTCCACTTTGTACTTTGTGTACTTTGATTCCACATACCAATACGTACTAATTGGAAGATAATTTTCATAACCAAACTATTAGATCTTCGGGAGTTATTTGAAAAAAAAAAATTAATTAATATTCGATTTAGAATTTTTTTTAGAATTGAAGAAATTCTATGTGAATCGTATAGCGTTTAGAAACTTTTACCAGAAGGCGCCTGTATGGCATGCTTGTAAGATTGAAAATAGGCTGGCAAAAGTATATATTACGTCCAGGAAAGAATATTTTGAAAGCGGTGAAATAGATTTCAATGAATAGATAAAGATTCTTTTAAAAAATGAAAACCTGTCTCGACCTGGGTAATAGCTTCAGTAGCCTCTTGATGGATATTCTATATAAGTCTTCTTCGCCACAACTGCAAAAGTCGCAATGCCAGATGATGTCATTCCTAAAAATATAAGTATCTCCCAGTGAGATCGTCACTTTTGCCCCCTGTACAGGGAGTTTAACGGAAAAATATGCTGTATTTGAATGATAATACTAATCAATTTGATAAATTAATAAAGAATGTATGCGGGGCAAAAGAAAACGGCTAATAATACTACATCAGCAAAGCTTTTTCAGATTTCTTGCCTGAAAAACGTTTCATACCACCGTTACGTTACAACTTCACTGACATTTTATCATTTTTACGCAACACAAATCTAAGTAATCTAAGAGTAACACTTTGCGGTTTGATGTTCACCAATAAAATTCTTACCATAATTATCTCTATATGTAGTCTAACATTACTTCAATTCCAGTACAAACACAGAGAATACACACACAAACATCGCTCACACAACAAGCATCCGTGTTAGCCAGAGATATCATCTTTATTAACAGCTTTCATCGCAGATATTCTCTTCTCGCATTCTCCATGTAATCAAGTCTATCCGCCTATCTGTCCGTCCTTTCGTCTGCCCGTCGTCTATTCATCACTATTTGTTTATCCAGACGATGTGTGAAAATTCTTGAAAATGTTTTTTTTTTCTTCTTCTTTTTTTCTCCATCTCACATGCGAAGGAAAACATTATCACTATGGGAACTTTTGATCTCGTAAAGCTTAAATTACTTTTTTTTCTTGTTCGTCTTTAGAGCTGCTCTATCACGTTTCTGTGGGGTTTGCGCAAAAAGCCGGTATTTAATTTCTTTTGCCATGCAAAATAACACAAACCGCAAATTCTATAGATTTCTAACATTTTTACACTGAATTGTAGAAAATTATTAAGCTGGCGGTTGTAGTACAACCAAAACTACACTAACAACAATTTCCGTTTGGAAACTTGGAAACAAAAGTCAAATGAAATCAAGAACAAATGTATCAGTTGTTGAGTTGTTGGTTAGAAGAAAACCCTCAACAACATAAAACTCACATAAAATAGAATACAAAAAAAAAAAAAAAAAATAAAAAAAAAAAAAAACTTATTTCATTACAGCGAAAATTCTCACAATTTATGTATGGAAATGATAACATGAGAATATTTTGGGAAAACAGAGATGTTAGGCAAAATTTATTTGTGAACCTGAAGCGGCTGAAAGAAAGTTACAGGCAATCGCAAGAGTCTTAAAAGGAGTAAGACAATACCTGTGAAAGGTATGAATGGAGGCAGACATGATAAAATCAGAAAATTAATTGCAAATGCTAAGAATATATTGAGCTGATTGATTCCCATATTTGTTTAAATTGATCCTTTTAAATATGATTAGGAAAAAACATATCTAGACTATTCCATGACTTAGAATAGGCAAATTTTTTTGCAAATTGTAGGGCATAGTAAAAAATAAACCATTATATTTTATTATATTCCGAAAATCTATCCATTTTGACGTATAGATGGCGCCAGTAGTTTGAGAAAATTTGTTTTGGTGAAAATTACCAACCTTATAAATCACACGTTTTAAGTTTCAAGTATTTTTATTTGATTATAATCCATTATACTTCTCAAAACTAACCATTCTGACGTATAGATGGTGGCAGTAGTTTGAGAAAAATTATTTTGGGGAAAAGTGGCAACCTTATAAAACACATGTTTTAAGTTTCAAGTACTTTTATTTGATTATAATCCATTATACTTCTCAAAACTAACCATTCCGACGTATAGATGGTGGCAGTAGTTTGAGAAAAATTATTTTGGTGAAAAGTGGCAACCATATATAACACATGTTTTAAGTTTCTAGTATTTGTGTTTGATTATAATCCATTATACTCCTCCAAACTAACCATTCTGACGTATAGATAATGCCAATAGTTTGAGAAAAATTGTTTTGGTGAAAAGTGGCAACCTTATAAATCACATGTTTTAAGTTTCAAGTACTTTTATTTGAATATAATCCAT
Source organism: Philornis downsi (assembly GCA_019455685.1). Taxonomy (NCBI): domain Eukaryota; kingdom Metazoa; phylum Arthropoda; class Insecta; order Diptera; family Muscidae; genus Philornis; species Philornis downsi. The sequence goes on along the minus strand of JAHXMU010032353.1, from coordinate 4,665 downwards.
TATACTTCTCAAAACTAACCATTCTGACGTATAGATAGTGGCAGTAGTTTGATAAAAATTATTTTCGTGAAAAGTGGCAACCTTATAAAACACATGTTTTAAGTTTCAGGTATTTTTATTTGATTATAATCCATTATATTCGTTAAAAATAACCATTCTGATGTATAGATAGTGCCAATAGTTTGAGAAAAATTATTTTGTTGAAAAGTGGTAACCTTATAAATATAAAACACATGTTTTAAGTTTCAAGCACTTTTATTTCATTATAATCAATTATACTTCTTAAAACTAATCACTCTGACATGTAAATTTTAACAGTAATTTGAGAAAAGTTATTTTGGTGAAAAGTGGCAACGTTATAAAACACATTTTTTTTAATTCCAAGTATTTTTATTTGAGCTATCAAAAGTGCATTTGCAAGCATAAAAAAAAATTGGTCACCGTTTTGAAATTTAATATTTCCATTTGTCTATTTGTCAGTCCAACAAATATTAAAGCTAAGTTAGATTATACTCTGCGGGAGTCTGTTCCCTCGTCTACGACTGTAAAATATTGAGTAGCACAGTTTAAACGAGGCCGTACGAGTTGCCAACACGGACACCGTAGTGGTCGACAAATTCAGTTGTCCACACCAGACACGGTTAATAAATTCCACAAAATGGTATTAGATGATAGTCGGCTGAAGATGCGTGAACTAGCTGAAATGATAGACATTTTAAATAGTGCTCTACATCGTTTATTGACCGAATATTTGACGATGATCGATCAATAGAGCAAAAACAGTAGTGTTAGAGTGTTTGGCGATGAATGGGGCATGGGTCCACCACTTCATACCTGAGACAAAGAAACAGTCAAAGCGGTGGACTGGAATGGGAGAATCGTGTCCAAAGAAGGCAAAGACGGTTCCATCTGCAAACAAGGTCATGGCGTCAGTTTTTTAGGACGTGCACGGGATTTTTTCTATAAATTATCTTCAGAAAGGAAAGACTATCAATGGCGAATATTAAGCTAATATATTGCAGCAGCATTTAGGTGATGAATTTGTGGGAAAAAATAACGCATTTGGCGAACAAAAAACTTTTTTTGTCAAGACAATGCTCTAGTTCACACATCCACTATTGCGATGACCAAAATTAATGAATTACAGTTCGAATTACTTCATTAAGCACCTTATTCGCCAGTTTTAGCTTCCTGGGACTATTTTTTATTTCCAAACTTGAAAAAATGGCTCGGAGGTAAAAGATTTGCCAACAATGAAGAGGACAGTTCTTACTACAGTATAAACAGGGCATAGAAGCTATATTATGTTGAAAAATAAAGACATTTTTCCCCAATTTGTTCATGTCTTCTTTCTTAGTTTGGCTTGTTTGGAATACCTCAAAGAAAATTTCCGCCCCAAAAACGGATCGATTGATTGATTGACTGCGCAATGTTACTCCAGTCCACGCAACTATTAAAAAGGCCTCCATAAAGTGGCAAAATTAATCCAATTGTTGAGGCTTTTTTCCATAGTAATTCTTCAATTTTGTGATTATGGAGGATTCCCAGGTATTATGTTTGGTCTTGTATCTATATAACAGCTTGATATCCTGTTAGAATGTAGGTACTTGTAGAATAATATTTTTTGAACAGGTTTTAATTATTTATCAGAGAAAGTTGTCTTCATACCAGGAAATTCGAAGATACTTTGTTCCAAATACCTTTCTCAGAAGAAACTAATCAAAAAGCGTACGTTTTTGGCTTCAAAGATGCTTCTGGATATCATAAAAGAGTTTTGACTGTCGATTGAAATGGTCCCATTAATAATGGAATACCGCAAAGAAAATTTGCACGCTAAAAACTGATTGATTGATTGATTGACTGCACGATGTTATTGCAGCTCCCTCAGTTATTAAAAAGGCTTCCGCAATGTGGCCAAATTAATTAAATTATTGTGGATACCAATGACATTTTTTTTCTTAAGCAATTCTCGTAAGATAAAAACTACAATTTTGCGATTATGGATGATTCGCTACAATCTTTGTAATGAAATTATTTGTTACTTCATGTTAAGTAAACATTTCGGACGCAAGGAAGACAGTATTTTGGCAAGATAATGTATATGATAGAAGCTAATTCTGCGTATGAATCAGAGCAGAGACAGAAGATTTTCCGGATATGGATAGTTTTAAAAAAATGAGACAACTGAAATGTCAGTCAACCGGGATGAATGTAAAGGTGCAATATGTGCATACTTTTAAATCCCGGGTATATTTACTATTACTAATAGCAACAAGCTGAAAGTGCATACTGCACAATATTTTCATTCTTTTTTTTTCATTACTTCCTAGTTCTACGTCTTACAAATCTCATATTTGAATTTATTTAAAATGCTCATATTTACATAAATACTAGACCCATATATAAATGACTCACAAATGTCATAATTATGATGATGTACAAAGAAGAACAACTGACACATTTTTTCATTATTTTTTGTCTTCTCACTTTTGCCACTTCTCAGCAATTTGTGCGCTATTTTTGTTTAAAGAGGATTACTAAGAAACAAAATATGGAGAAGTAACACAAAAAACCAACAGAGAATCACTTTAATATCGTTAAGTCTTCTTTACAGTCTTGTTGGAAATTATGTCACATTGTAATCGCACAAATAGTGGAGCGAGATAAAAAAAAATCAAAGGAAAAAAGTCAGACGGAGCAAATAAACGAATAAGAAAAACACTGAGGCCCCCCCCCCCCCCTTCCTATTCATCCATTGTTAGCAAATTACAGCGAGCGTTTTTGTTTGATGTTTAACAAAACGAGGCGACGAAGACGAAGCTTCATTTCATACTGGATACAATGAAGATTGCGACCAGACGGACATTGTCTGTAAGATAAGATATGTCTTCTTCTCACTCGTCTGAAATTTGAACTGAAATTGTACAACAATTACGCATGAAATGGAGAATTGTTCAAGTATTATAATTCGATTAAATGCAGTGATGAACAAAACGAAAAACAAAGCAAAAGAAATAAAAATAAAATTGTTCATGAAACCAAACGCTCTTAGACGTTATGGTTTAATGTGATTTTATGGAGCTGAAACCATGAAACCATGAACTACAAGCTGTACGTAGTATGAGTACTTGCGCAAATGGTGTCTGCTGATGAATCTTTTTGATTTTCAATGCATTGTGAAAAAAATTACAAGTGATGTCTTCAATAAATTTGCTTTTAAGATGATATTTATAGATATTATGATTGTAATGGAAGTTTAGGTTCATACCCAATGAAATAATTGACTTGAGCAACGCATAGATTGGGGGAAATGTAAATGATTTATTCCTTTAAACCTCATTTAGATGGTCAACTGGAAAAGGAATTGCTATGAATATAAAGCAGTGTGTGATGTTTGACGATATATGATTCCGAGGAGAGAAACTATCTCTCTCTATATCTCACTCGCTCTCTCTCTCTATATATATATATCTCACTCCCTCTTTATCTCACTCCCTCTCTCTCTCTCTCTCTATCTCACTCCCTCTCTCTGTCTCTCTATCTCACTCCCCCTCTCTCTCTTTCTTCCTCTCTCTCACTATCTTTCTTTCCCTCTCTCTCTCTTTCTTTCTCTCTCTATTTCACTGACAATGCATAAAAATTAATTTGTTTCTGATGACCCCGAGAACAGGTCCAAACTGCCTCAGATTGAAACAGAACTTTGTACAAAAAATATTGTTGGTTCCTAATGAATTTGCATAATACTGGGACCACATTGTAACGGCAGTTTTTATTTATTTTCTTCTCACAAAATTTGTATTTCATTCATTCAAATTGATTTCATCGCCTCCAAGGATTTAGCTCCAGACACAGCAAAGTTCTCCTAACGTTTTTTCCTATACTCGATAGTCACCTCTTGGTATGATCTTCAGAACGCTCACAAGTGGAATCCCTTCAATAGACTCTAAACGGTGTTACCGAAGCGGCCTTTTAAGATATGGAAATAGCCAAAAGTCACACGGTGCTAAATCAGCCGAATACGCTGATTGTGGAGCGATATTAGCTGAATTTTTGATACAGAGCCAAAGCAGTACGGGATGGAGGCATGGTCGTGGTACAAAAACGAAGAGCTGTCTGCTCATAAATTCAGTATCTTTTTGCGAATAGTTTCATGCAAATGACGCATAGCTCTCGCATATTCTTCCCTATTATCCTTTTTGTTCGGAGCAAGAAATTCGTAATATACAGCAACACATTAATCGAAGAAGACTATCAGTGTAATCGTAATTTTTAAGCGACTTTGTCGCCATTTTTTTGGCCTTGCTTCCTCATTGGGCACGATATGCACTCGATTTTTCGATTCTTTCCCGATCATAAGCACAGAACCAAGTTTTATAACGTGCTGATAACCAAAAATCATTTCCTTAGAAATCATTTTATCGCAATGGTCTGAATTCAAAAAAAAATTTAATGTTTTTGGAACCAACAATCGAGAAAAAATCTTTGCGAAGCTTTGTAAGAATTAGGCTTTCCTTTGACGACAGTTAAGACGTTTGCATATCAGGCTCCCAAACCCATATCTTGTCGTCGGTTATAATGCTCGTAATCATGGATTTTTAAGCGACCTTTGCGAAGTTTTGTAAGGATTAGGCCTTTCTTTGACGACAATTAAGACGTTTGCATATC
>JAHXMU010032352.1:0-12998 GCA_019455685.1 Philornis downsi | reverse complement strand
TTTTTTTAAAACATGGGTCCGTCGAATATGGGCAACCCTGTAGTAGCAAATGCTAATGCAATTGCCATTACCCTTTCGATTGACTTTTCAGTCTTTCCTATAGCATTCCCTACGTCTTCGAGTAAGCCTGTGACCCTTTATTGATGATGTCTTGCTCAACAGCCTCAATTGAAAAAAGCCGCAATATAAAATGGTTGTACGACCACGATGAAATTCACCCAACCAATAATACACAGTAACAAATGCTGATGCAGTCGCCATTACCCTTTCGGCAGACTTCCCAGTCTTTCTTTCTTCAGAACAGATGAAATCCACTGACTTGAGACTGTTGGCGTTTATTTCAAGAAAAAAATGGACGCTTCCTAGGAAATCACATTTTAACTGCCTCTAACAATGTTGGTTCCAAAATGTTTTTTTATATGCAAATATTTATCAATTACACAGATTTAGTTCTGATGAATAATCATAATAATAATAGTATAAATAATAATCATTTTAAATATTCAAAAATATTTTGAATATTTCTAATATTTTCTTACGAATTGCTTTCAATTGATCACAAGTTTCTCATGAGATCATATTTCCATTATTTTTGAAAAAGTGCCGCAGAAACACTTGAAAATCAACATATGATTATAGCATAACTAATATGACAAGTCCATGTTAAAGTCACTGCTTCTAATTCAATTTGGACTACTTATCGATTTATCGAAGCACTTCCCATTTGAGTCGCAAGCAGTGGATTCAATATAAGACAAATGATGTTTATTTATACTGACTTTTTAGAGCTTTGGAAGCAATGCTCAAGAAGTATTAGAAATGCCATTCTATGATAACTATGATAAACACTAGAATACATAGAAAAAGATCAAAGATCAATTATTTTCATTATTTTGATAACCGTAGGAGTTGTTCAATATATTTGTCATGCAACTAAAAAACATTTACGTCGAAGATAATATTTCACCGTCAATATTTTTTAGAAGCAGGGAAAAGGTATTCCCCTGAGAAGTGGCAGCGTGGCATAAAGTTAATCAAGCAGTTAGAAACTACTCTTTTTTGGGGACAGCAGCAGCAACTGTTATCGCTACTTAATGATTAGTGGGAAAGAGTAATGTAAAATATTTATCAACAAGTCATGGAGCGTAACATTCTTGAGGAATGTGCAATAAATTTGTCTGCAAATTGACAGAAATAAACGAGCTATAGAGCATTTTTCATCTCTTTTCCCATTACCTTAGATGGCAAAATTGGCGACAACTTTGGGACTGGCAAGATCAGTGTCTTGTTTACATAAACGCGGTGTGTTAGATATCACCAAAGAAGCAAGTTTGGAATCTGGAACAGTCTTATCATACCATGAACTTAAATTTTCTTGCATGATTTGTGACTATTTTTACATATTTTTATATATATATTATATATATTTTATATATATTTATACGAAGAAATTTACCTGGCTTAAATCGAAATATCTCTTAAAATTGTTTTGAAATGACCACCCAGTCGCTTTGATGTTATACAGTGAGCAAAATCAGTTTTTTATATACCTATAAAACTAAGATCACTGCGTCACATACCATCGATGATTTCTGGCATAGTTGGGCATCCTGAGGGAGATGCATTATATGTAAATGTACGACCACGTTTAAATTCATGCATACACTTGTGCAAAGTGGAAAGTGCATATTCAAATGCACTATAAATATTACCATCTCGGCTTCAAGTCTTTCTCATGTAGGTGTTTACAGTTGACGTTAATCGCCTACAGAAATTTTTCGACTAAAAATTCGATAGTGAACAGCTAAAAGATCGTAACTGTCAAAATTCAAATAAGACATTGCACTCCAAGTGCGTTCCGGAACATACTAGGATGTATTGCACAAATTGCACTAAAACGAATTATTTTCCAAAACATGGATGAAACCTGGCACAGCTTCTCAAACTCCCTTGGCTAGTGAGGAATTTATTCTTGAACCCACCGAACGGGATCTATTGCTTAATGACAATTTTGAACGTTAGTATGAGAGGGTTTTGCTAGACTGATTGACTGCTTCATTACTTGAAATGTTTGTCTTCAATGACCACCGCCCAAAGAATAATTATTTTTTTTTTGGTTGGATTAGAGTTCAAAGCCAGAATCAGATAGACGATAGTGACGAGTTCGTATAACTACAGTATATTTTATGAGAAGAAATTTCCAGTCAATTTCAGAATTTGTAAATTGACGCAAAACTATAATTAGTCCAGAAAATGTATATTTTGGGCCTGACATTGAAATAACGAAATTATTGATTTGCCTTTCATAGAAACCAAATTTCAACGAATATCGCAATTTGTAGATCAATGCAAAAATATAACTAATTGAAAAATTTCTATTTTTCTACTTGACTCTTAAAGAGACTTCTCCATGTTTTGTTTCTGTAAAAAGTGAATCGTTCTAATATCCACTTTTAACGCCTCAAATGTTTTTTTTTTTAGTTTCCATTAAAGCATTTAACTACCTTATCTATAATTTGCGCTGAGAATTAATGGTGTGGAAAAAACATTCGCTGTAAACGAACAAACAAACAAAAATCTAAAGAGGTGTGAAACAAATTATTCACCCACGCTTTGGAAGCAGATTTGCCTAATGCCTCTAGCTAGATTAATCTTTAATACACCGGCGACGATCATCGGTTTATAATTTGTTTTGTGTCATTAACGCCTCATAAACTTTATATGTAAGATGAGCTTCATCAGCCGGACTTACATTGTATATCTCATAAAATATTGAAATTTATGAAAACTTCTATAATTACCGACCGATGACGATAGTTTATCATTGGAATGCTAGTAATAGAAATTATGTAATTTGTTTAACGATTTGAAAAGAATGTTGTCACACGAATTAACCTGAAACACATAATGGCTTGTAATTCATTTTTAAAATGCAATTTCGTTGAATGAAAGAATGACCGATAATGGGTATCTATATTTAAAAATGATAACGCAATACTAATGTGTGACAACTATCGTATAATTAGTCTTTTACTTATAGCGTATCAGGTCCGTCATACGAAAGGATAAATCTACTTTTGAGCAAACTCATTGAACTGTGTCAGTGCGACTTTTGACATGGAAAATCAACAATCAGCTGAGATTTTACACGACACCAAATCCTTGAATCGTCCCATGTACAATAGATAGAAACCTTTCACTTGCCGCTTTCGACAGTTCGATGCGAGGATATTTTTTGAAGTTTTGCCCTAACCAACACGATGTCCTCTGTGGTAGGGATATTACTAATTAATAAGAGGAATCATGAATAACTTGATAGAATGCCTATATTACTATCTATTAAAGAACCCAATATATATAATGATTCATCATTATGGGCTGTAAAACCAGCTAAAACTATCTTCAGTAGAAGACATATAAAGGATGTCCCAACAAGAACGCAAGATTTAAATTTGGCGCCATTCGAAGTGTCATTGTTTGACATTTGAACAATTGTTATTGTTTGCTAGTGGAAGGTACGAGGTTAGTAAAAATGAAGCGCTACACGAATGAACAACGCATTCTCATTGTGAAATTGTTTTACCAAAATGGTGAAAGTTTTGCGGCTACAGTTCACAAATTGCGATCAATTTGAGGTCACAATAATGCTGGAAAAGAGTCAACTGTAAAGAGATTAATGGATAAATTTGCCAAAACTGGGTCTGTTAGTGATGCAAAGATAACAACTCGCCTTCGACCAGGTCGATCGACCGAAAATGTCGCAGCTGTACGTGATGATGTCGCTCAAACTCCATCCACCTCAATTCGACACCGAGCTCAGCAAATTGGTGTCTCCAAATCCACTATGCAGCGAATTTTGAAATTTTGAATTTTTGAAAGATTTGCATCTTCAGGCATACAAAGTTCAATTGACTCAGAAACTGAAGCCAGCTGACCATGGACAGCGAAGGGAGTTCGTTAATTGGGTATTGGAGAGACAACATGAAAATGCTGATTTTACCGATAAAATCATCTTTAGTGACGAGGCCCATTTCCATCTTGATGGCTTCGTCAATAGGCAGAATTGTCGCATTTGGTGTGAGGAAATTCCTCGAGTGATTCACGAGAAGCAAATGCATTTTCAACGTGTTACTGTGTGATGTGGATTTTGGGCTGGAGGAATCATTGGACCTTGTTTTATGAAAATGAGGCATGTCAAGCGCAAACAGTCAATGGTGTTCAGTATTGTGAAATGATAACCAGTTTTTTCGTGCCTAGAATTGAAGAAATGAATGTGGAAGGCATATGGTTTCAACAAGACGGCGCCACATGTCATACAGCCAGAGAAACAATTCAATTGCTGCATCAGTCATTTCCCGGTTTTGGAGACCAGAATTGGCCGCCTAGATCGTTCAATTTAACACCATTAGACTTTTTTCTTTGGGGCTTTTTTGAAGTCGATGGTTTACGCGAATAAGCCGACGACGACTCAAGTCTTAAAAGAGGAAATTGGACGCTGCATTAATGAAATACCGCAGCATTTATGCAAAATGGTCATTGAAATTTTTATTAAAAGATCGCGTGTGTGCCAGCAAAGCCGCGGCGGCCATCTGCTCGATGTGTGGTTCCATACATAACCTCATTCTGTCTACTTTATGATATAATAAAGCTTCATGATCTGTGTTTTAAATTTCGGTGTTTTATTTAAAATTTAAATCTTGCGTTATTGTTGGGACACCCTTTATAAGCTTAAATTGAAATCTCAAAATTGCCAAAACAATAAAATGTTGCACATAATATTTTTAATTAGATAATATAAATGTCATTCAGATTTTGAAAGTATTACCTATTCCGTAAGTGGATTCAAAATATACTACAGTATATACAGGGTAGGCCATAAGGGTGTTGGCGGTTTAAATATTCAATTTCTCGGTAACGCGCGGCGCGGGGTGGCGGGGGGATATGTTGTTCGCTGCGCCGCTTCCTGGAAATTTAGTCGCCATGGAGCCGTACACAGGAGTGCAGCGTGCATTTTGTGTCCGAGCGTATTACGAAAACAATAAATCAGTGATTACTGCACGACGTTTGTATCGGCATGAACACGGTTTACACGATTTAAGTGAAGTTCCAAGCGCCAATGTGATACGAAAATGGATCAGAATGTTCGAAACAACCGGCTCAACAGTACCAATTACGGTTCGTGGTCGCCCAGTTTCTGCAAGATCAACCGACATTGTGGAGCGTGTTCGTGTTTTAGTTCACAACGGTTAGAGCGAACAATTATTGCAACATGCTAGCAGACTTTTTGGTGCCAGCTTTGCAAGAACTTCAAGGCAATACCTCGAGGATGTGGTTTCAACAGAATAGGGCCACATGTCATACGGCTAGGGTATCCATAGAGCTGCTGAAAAATGTTTTTCCTGGAAAACTCATTTCGAAAAGGGGGGATATTGAATGGGCCCCACGTAGCCCCGATCTCTCTCCATGCGTTTATTTTATATGGGGCTACCTAAAACCGGTAGTCTACGAGAATAATCCGGCCAATTTAGAGCAGTTGAAGAGGAACATTATTCAGCAAAGCAACAAAATACCGAGAACAACTTTTCAACGAGTTTTCCAAAATTTGCGACTTCGGTTCCAAGAGTGTCAAGCAGCCGAGGGAAGCCATTTGGACAACATTATTTTTAAGTCTTAAAAATTCCTATGCTTCTACTTTTTAAAAATACAAATTTTTGTTTTTTTGTGTTTCGTAGTTTTTTTTTAATTGAATATTTAAACCGCCAACACCCTTATGGCCCACCCTGTATAATTAGAAAAATTAAAAGAAAAAAAAAACTAAAAATTTTCATAAGGTATCGTAAAAAAAGTTTAAAAGATAGACTTTTCGAAATAAAACCCCACTTGACATTTTGATTGGATTCTTATCAGAAACGTGTACTTTGATTCCACTTTGTACTTTGTGTACTTTGATTCCACATACCAATACGTACTAATTGGAAGATAATTTTCATAACCAAACTATTAGATCTTCGGGAGTTATTTGAAAAAAAAAAATTAATTAATATTCGATTTAGAATTTTTTTTAGAATTGAAGAAATTCTATGTGAATCGTATAGCGTTTAGAAACTTTTACCAGAAGGCGCCTGTATGGCATGCTTGTAAGATTGAAAATAGGCTGGCAAAAGTATATATTACGTCCAGGAAAGAATATTTTGAAAGCGGTGAAATAGATTTCAATGAATAGATAAAGATTCTTTTAAAAAATGAAAACCTGTCTCGACCTGGGTAATAGCTTCAGTAGCCTCTTGATGGATATTCTATATAAGTCTTCTTCGCCACAACTGCAAAAGTCGCAATGCCAGATGATGTCATTCCTAAAAATATAAGTATCTCCCAGTGAGATCGTCACTTTTGCCCCCTGTACAGGGAGTTTAACGGAAAAATATGCTGTATTTGAATGATAATACTAATCAATTTGATAAATTAATAAAGAATGTATGCGGGGCAAAAGAAAACGGCTAATAATACTACATCAGCAAAGCTTTTTCAGATTTCTTGCCTGAAAAACGTTTCATACCACCGTTACGTTACAACTTCACTGACATTTTATCATTTTTACGCAACACAAATCTAAGTAATCTAAGAGTAACACTTTGCGGTTTGATGTTCACCAATAAAATTCTTACCATAATTATCTCTATATGTAGTCTAACATTACTTCAATTCCAGTACAAACACAGAGAATACACACACAAACATCGCTCACACAACAAGCATCCGTGTTAGCCAGAGATATCATCTTTATTAACAGCTTTCATCGCAGATATTCTCTTCTCGCATTCTCCATGTAATCAAGTCTATCCGCCTATCTGTCCGTCCTTTCGTCTGCCCGTCGTCTATTCATCACTATTTGTTTATCCAGACGATGTGTGAAAATTCTTGAAAATGTTTTTTTTTTCTTCTTCTTTTTTTCTCCATCTCACATGCGAAGGAAAACATTATCACTATGGGAACTTTTGATCTCGTAAAGCTTAAATTACTTTTTTTTCTTGTTCGTCTTTAGAGCTGCTCTATCACGTTTCTGTGGGGTTTGCGCAAAAAGCCGGTATTTAATTTCTTTTGCCATGCAAAATAACACAAACCGCAAATTCTATAGATTTCTAACATTTTTACACTGAATTGTAGAAAATTATTAAGCTGGCGGTTGTAGTACAACCAAAACTACACTAACAACAATTTCCGTTTGGAAACTTGGAAACAAAAGTCAAATGAAATCAAGAACAAATGTATCAGTTGTTGAGTTGTTGGTTAGAAGAAAACCCTCAACAACATAAAACTCACATAAAATAGAATACAAAAAAAAAAAAAAAAAATAAAAAAAAAAAAAAACTTATTTCATTACAGCGAAAATTCTCACAATTTATGTATGGAAATGATAACATGAGAATATTTTGGGAAAACAGAGATGTTAGGCAAAATTTATTTGTGAACCTGAAGCGGCTGAAAGAAAGTTACAGGCAATCGCAAGAGTCTTAAAAGGAGTAAGACAATACCTGTGAAAGGTATGAATGGAGGCAGACATGATAAAATCAGAAAATTAATTGCAAATGCTAAGAATATATTGAGCTGATTGATTCCCATATTTGTTTAAATTGATCCTTTTAAATATGATTAGGAAAAAACATATCTAGACTATTCCATGACTTAGAATAGGCAAATTTTTTTGCAAATTGTAGGGCATAGTAAAAAATAAACCATTATATTTTATTATATTCCGAAAATCTATCCATTTTGACGTATAGATGGCGCCAGTAGTTTGAGAAAATTTGTTTTGGTGAAAATTACCAACCTTATAAATCACACGTTTTAAGTTTCAAGTATTTTTATTTGATTATAATCCATTATACTTCTCAAAACTAACCATTCTGACGTATAGATGGTGGCAGTAGTTTGAGAAAAATTATTTTGGGGAAAAGTGGCAACCTTATAAAACACATGTTTTAAGTTTCAAGTACTTTTATTTGATTATAATCCATTATACTTCTCAAAACTAACCATTCCGACGTATAGATGGTGGCAGTAGTTTGAGAAAAATTATTTTGGTGAAAAGTGGCAACCATATATAACACATGTTTTAAGTTTCTAGTATTTGTGTTTGATTATAATCCATTATACTCCTCCAAACTAACCATTCTGACGTATAGATAATGCCAATAGTTTGAGAAAAATTGTTTTGGTGAAAAGTGGCAACCTTATAAATCACATGTTTTAAGTTTCAAGTACTTTTATTTGAATATAATCCATTATACTTCTCAAAACTAACCATTCTGACGTATAGATAGTGGCAGTAGTTTGATAAAAATTATTTTCGTGAAAAGTGGCAACCTTATAAAACACATGTTTTAAGTTTCAGGTATTTTTATTTGATTATAATCCATTATATTCGTTAAAAATAACCATTCTGATGTATAGATAGTGCCAATAGTTTGAGAAAAATTATTTTGTTGAAAAGTGGTAACCTTATAAATATAAAACACATGTTTTAAGTTTCAAGCACTTTTATTTCATTATAATCAATTATACTTCTTAAAACTAATCACTCTGACATGTAAATTTTAACAGTAATTTGAGAAAAGTTATTTTGGTGAAAAGTGGCAACGTTATAAAACACATTTTTTTTAATTCCAAGTATTTTTATTTGAGCTATCAAAAGTGCATTTGCAAGCATAAAAAAAAATTGGTCACCGTTTTGAAATTTAATATTTCCATTTGTCTATTTGTCAGTCCAACAAATATTAAAGCTAAGTTAGATTATACTCTGCGGGAGTCTGTTCCCTCGTCTACGACTGTAAAATATTGAGTAGCACAGTTTAAACGAGGCCGTACGAGTTGCCAACACGGACACCGTAGTGGTCGACAAATTCAGTTGTCCACACCAGACACGGTTAATAAATTCCACAAAATGGTATTAGATGATAGTCGGCTGAAGATGCGTGAACTAGCTGAAATGATAGACATTTTAAATAGTGCTCTACATCGTTTATTGACCGAATATTTGACGATGATCGATCAATAGAGCAAAAACAGTAGTGTTAGAGTGTTTGGCGATGAATGGGGCATGGGTCCACCACTTCATACCTGAGACAAAGAAACAGTCAAAGCGGTGGACTGGAATGGGAGAATCGTGTCCAAAGAAGGCAAAGACGGTTCCATCTGCAAACAAGGTCATGGCGTCAGTTTTTTAGGACGTGCACGGGATTTTTTCTATAAATTATCTTCAGAAAGGAAAGACTATCAATGGCGAATATTAAGCTAATATATTGCAGCAGCATTTAGGTGATGAATTTGTGGGAAAAAATAACGCATTTGGCGAACAAAAAACTTTTTTTGTCAAGACAATGCTCTAGTTCACACATCCACTATTGCGATGACCAAAATTAATGAATTACAGTTCGAATTACTTCATTAAGCACCTTATTCGCCAGTTTTAGCTTCCTGGGACTATTTTTTATTTCCAAACTTGAAAAAATGGCTCGGAGGTAAAAGATTTGCCAACAATGAAGAGGACAGTTCTTACTACAGTATAAACAGGGCATAGAAGCTATATTATGTTGAAAAATAAAGACATTTTTCCCCAATTTGTTCATGTCTTCTTTCTTAGTTTGGCTTGTTTGGAATACCTCAAAGAAAATTTCCGCCCCAAAAACGGATCGATTGATTGATTGACTGCGCAATGTTACTCCAGTCCACGCAACTATTAAAAAGGCCTCCATAAAGTGGCAAAATTAATCCAATTGTTGAGGCTTTTTTCCATAGTAATTCTTCAATTTTGTGATTATGGAGGATTCCCAGGTATTATGTTTGGTCTTGTATCTATATAACAGCTTGATATCCTGTTAGAATGTAGGTACTTGTAGAATAATATTTTTTGAACAGGTTTTAATTATTTATCAGAGAAAGTTGTCTTCATACCAGGAAATTCGAAGATACTTTGTTCCAAATACCTTTCTCAGAAGAAACTAATCAAAAAGCGTACGTTTTTGGCTTCAAAGATGCTTCTGGATATCATAAAAGAGTTTTGACTGTCGATTGAAATGGTCCCATTAATAATGGAATACCGCAAAGAAAATTTGCACGCTAAAAACTGATTGATTGATTGATTGACTGCACGATGTTATTGCAGCTCCCTCAGTTATTAAAAAGGCTTCCGCAATGTGGCCAAATTAATTAAATTATTGTGGATACCAATGACATTTTTTTTCTTAAGCAATTCTCGTAAGATAAAAACTACAATTTTGCGATTATGGATGATTCGCTACAATCTTTGTAATGAAATTATTTGTTACTTCATGTTAAGTAAACATTTCGGACGCAAGGAAGACAGTATTTTGGCAAGATAATGTATATGATAGAAGCTAATTCTGCGTATGAATCAGAGCAGAGACAGAAGATTTTCCGGATATGGATAGTTTTAAAAAAATGAGACAACTGAAATGTCAGTCAACCGGGATGAATGTAAAGGTGCAATATGTGCATACTTTTAAATCCCGGGTATATTTACTATTACTAATAGCAACAAGCTGAAAGTGCATACTGCACAATATTTTCATTCTTTTTTTTTCATTACTTCCTAGTTCTACGTCTTACAAATCTCATATTTGAATTTATTTAAAATGCTCATATTTACATAAATACTAGACCCATATATAAATGACTCACAAATGTCATAATTATGATGATGTACAAAGAAGAACAACTGACACATTTTTTCATTATTTTTTGTCTTCTCACTTTTGCCACTTCTCAGCAATTTGTGCGCTATTTTTGTTTAAAGAGGATTACTAAGAAACAAAATATGGAGAAGTAACACAAAAAACCAACAGAGAATCACTTTAATATCGTTAAGTCTTCTTTACAGTCTTGTTGGAAATTATGTCACATTGTAATCGCACAAATAGTGGAGCGAGATAAAAAAAAATCAAAGGAAAAAAGTCAGACGGAGCAAATAAACGAATAAGAAAAACACTGAGGCCCCCCCCCCCCCCTTCCTATTCATCCATTGTTAGCAAATTACAGCGAGCGTTTTTGTTTGATGTTTAACAAAACGAGGCGACGAAGACGAAGCTTCATTTCATACTGGATACAATGAAGATTGCGACCAGACGGACATTGTCTGTAAGATAAGATATGTCTTCTTCTCACTCGTCTGAAATTTGAACTGAAATTGTACAACAATTACGCATGAAATGGAGAATTGTTCAAGTATTATAATTCGATTAAATGCAGTGATGAACAAAACGAAAAACAAAGCAAAAGAAATAAAAATAAAATTGTTCATGAAACCAAACGCTCTTAGACGTTATGGTTTAATGTGATTTTATGGAGCTGAAACCATGAAACCATGAACTACAAGCTGTACGTAGTATGAGTACTTGCGCAAATGGTGTCTGCTGATGAATCTTTTTGATTTTCAATGCATTGTGAAAAAAATTACAAGTGATGTCTTCAATAAATTTGCTTTTAAGATGATATTTATAGATATTATGATTGTAATGGAAGTTTAGGTTCATACCCAATGAAATAATTGACTTGAGCAACGCATAGATTGGGGGAAATGTAAATGATTTATTCCTTTAAACCTCATTTAGATGGTCAACTGGAAAAGGAATTGCTATGAATATAAAGCAGTGTGTGATGTTTGACGATATATGATTCCGAGGAGAGAAACTATCTCTCTCTATATCTCACTCGCTCTCTCTCTCTATATATATATATCTCACTCCCTCTTTATCTCACTCCCTCTCTCTCTCTCTCTCTCTATCTCACTCCCTCTCTCTGTCTCTCTATCTCACTCCCCCTCTCTCTCTTTCTTCCTCTCTCTCACTATCTTTCTTTCCCTCTCTATCTGTCTTTCTTTCCTCCTCTCTCTCTTTTTCTTTCTTTCCCTCTCTCTCTCTTTCTTTCTCTCTCTATTTCACTGACAATGCATAAAAATTAATTTGTTTCTGATGACCCCGAGAACAGGTCCAAACTGCCTCAGATTGAAACAGAACTTTGTACAAAAAATATTGTTGGTTCCTAATGAATTTGCATAATACTGGGACCACATTGTAACGGCAGTTTTTATTTATTTTCTTCTCACAAAATTTGTATTTCATTCATTCAAATTGATTTCATCGCCTCCAAGGATTTAGCTCCAGACACAGCAAAGTTCTCCTAACGTTTTTTCCTATACTCGATAGTCACCTCTTGGTATGATCTTCAGAACGCTCACAAGTGGAATCCCTTCAATAGACTCTAAACGGTGTTACCGAAGCGGCCTTTTAAGATATGGAAATAGCCAAAAGTCACACGGTGCTAAATCAGCCGAATACGCTGATTGTGGAGCGATATTAGCTGAATTTTTGATACAGAGCCAAAGCAGTACGGGATGGAGGCATGGTCGTGGTACAAAAACGAAGAGCTGTCTGCTCATAAATTCAGTATCTTTTTGCGAATAGTTTCATGCAAATGACGCATAGCTCTCGCATATTCTTCCCTATTATCCTTTTTGTTCGGAGCAAGAAATTCGTAATATACAGCAACACATTAATCGAAGAAGACTATCAGTGTAATCGTAATTTTTAAGCGACTTTGTCGCCATTTTTTTGGCCTTGCTTCCTCATTGGGCACGATATGCACTCGATTTTTCGATTCTTTCCCGATCATAAGCACAGAACCAAGTTTTATAACGTGCTGATAACCAAAAATCATTTCCTTAGAAATCATTTTATCGCAATGGTCTGAATTCAAAAAAAAATTTAATGTTTTTGGAACCAACAATCGAGAAAAAATCTTTGCGAAGCTTTGTAAGAATTAGGCTTTCCTTTGACGACAGTTAAGACGTTTGCATATCAGGCTCCCAAACCCATATCTTGTCGTCGGTTATAATGCTCGTAATCATGGATTTTTAAGCGACCTTTGCGAAGTTTTGTAAGGATTAGGCCTTTCTTTGACGACAATTAAGACGTTTGCATATC
>JAHXMU010032351.1:0-31870 GCA_019455685.1 Philornis downsi | reverse complement strand
TGCTCGTAATCATGGATTTTTGAGCAATCTTTGCGAAGCTTTGTAAGAATTAGGCTTTCCTTTGACGACAGTTAAGACATTTGCATATCAGGCTCCTAAACCCATATCATGCCGTCGGTTATGATGCTCGCAATCATCGATTTTTGAACGATCTTTGCGAAGCTTTGTAAGGATTAGGCCTTCCTTTGACGACAATTAAGATGTATGCCTATCAGGCTCCTAAACCCATATCTTGTCGTCGGTTATGATGCTCGTAATCATCGATTTTTGGGCGCTCTTTGCGAAGCTTCGTAAGGATTAGGCCTTCCTTTGACGACAATTAAGATGTTTGCATATCAGGCTCCTAAACCCATATCTTGTCGTCGGTTATGATGCTCGTAATCATCGATTTTTGAACGATCTTTGTGAAGCTTTGTTAGAATTAGGCCTTCCTTGGACGACAATTAAGACGTCTGTATATCAGGCTCCTAAAGTCATATCTGGTCGTCTGTTATGATGCTTGTCATGAAGGTGAAGCTTACAGAAGGTCGGGAAATCATCCTGATTGACCTGTTCTCTTGGGTACAAATCGCAGAGTACAGTGGAATTAATAAAAACAAATGCTGTCAAGACACTCTTTTTCCCCGGCATAGCTTTGCACAATGGCACAACTTTAAAGGAAAACCACATCGGACTCACCGCTCTTTTAAATGAAAAGTTGCGAATACTTTTTGCATAGAATGCATAAACATAGTCCGTGCTTCAATGGAAGTTAGATAACTTTTCTAAAATTAACTTTTTGTCTATCTGTAGCGGTTTCCTCCAATTTTCATTTTCGAATAATTTCCCTCCTTTTGCTAGCTTTGCTGGGTTGTTATCATCACAATTGCTTGACTTCTTCAAATGGACTTTGATTCCATTTTCTGGTTTTCTTCGCAGCGGCTGTTGTAGATTCAACTCCATTCATGTCTACCATTTGTAGTAAATTCAATTCAATTCAATTGTGTATTAATTTATTTGTTTATTTGAAGAGATCGCCTAAACACAAAACCTCAGACAACGATCGCAACAACCTACAACAATGAAACTGGATCTGTGACTGTGTAATCATTCATTTAAGCGATTATAGAGCAATTTTGTGACATCAAAAAGGCATCACCAGACATGCATGGAGTGTTATTGTATAGTAACTAAATGGGCATAATTGAAATTGAAAGTTATTGGACTGATGACTGTTGACGAACTTGAGGGCGGCCAAATGAAAATTCCCACGATGAAATTAGACCCGGTTTCAATGTTAACAATTTGATAACTAAACTTCACTTACTCCGATCAAATTAATTGTAGTAGATTAAGTAGTTTAATGAAATGAACAAAACCTGTATGGCTGTTTGAACAAACCACTCTTACCACGATGTTAGGGTGTCTCTACCCTTGAGTTTTACACCAGTTGATGTTAAAACCTCCAGCCTGTTGCATTTGACATGGTTTGTTAATAACATTATTTGCATTTGTTTGTGATTTTATTACTATTTGACTTCCATTTGCGATTTATTGAGCTGTTAACGTACGAGTAGTTACAAGTATTTGTACCAGCTTGCTGATAGATTGCCAACATTTGCTTTAGTTGTAAGTTTGACAGTAGACGCTGGCCGGACTTTAATACAAGTGTTAGAACTAATTAACATATGCTGCTTAAGTAGTAAGATTGTCGCATAAAATCGTAACGAATGACATGTTATCAATTGTGCGCATAAATTATAATAAGAGCACATATAAATCATGGTAATTCGTATAATGGCGAACATTAATTTACTGCGAAAAAAACGACAAATAGTTATAGGCCAAGTCAATCTTTAGATAAATCAATCTCATTCGAATAGAGAGTGTCGCACAAAGGTGTTAGAAATTTGCATTTTTCCACTCGACCAAGTCGCAGTTTAAATTGTGAATATCAGTATAGACCGCATTATATAAAATCCAAAGTTTTGACACTATACGGAATTTAATAAGCGAAATCAGAAGATTGTTTTACATCGCAAAGACAGCGATTTCCAAGTTCTGTGGCTCAGCACAAAGGCTTGAATCGAACGAATGTATTCTGAGTACTTAAGTCTGGGAGTGAAATGTCAGCAAATAGCAAAAATTCATAAATATTCTTCAATAAAAAAAAAAACATCCAAAATTTCGAGAGTGTCACACACGCCTTTAGCGTATCGAAATTTTCAATGGCTTAAAGTAAACAAAATGTTGTTGAAAAATTTTGTGATTGTCTGGTCTTAAAATCATAACTAACAAAAAATTACAAACTGCTAGATAAAGTTGATAGCATTGGTTTCATAGAAATGTTACTGCAGTCTTCACACGTGTCAATAAAGCATTGGAAAAATTCATTTCTTTGTTTGTATTATCATAACACAGAAGCAATACAAATGCGAAATGCCATTGTTTTGATATTTTTTAAATAACTGACAAGACCGCAGTAACATCGTATATAACTTTGCAGCTACAAGCTATGGAATCAACACAACATTAAATGTTTTGCAAAATATACCAGCCAAAGAAGATAAAATACAAAAAATAGCCCATGTGTGTATTTTATGCTGAGACCAAGAAGTTCTTAAAAATTGTTATGCCAAAAATGGAAGTTTCGCGAGCTGCTGCGGATTGAGTCTCTACCTCTCAACTCATTTCTTCTTCACAAAGTGACAAGATCATCGGGTGAAAAGTCACTGCTGGAATGCTGAAGTGAAAGCTTTTTTCTACAGAACTGGTCAAAGTAATTAGAATACTTATGACACAAAGGTCATTATTTTATAAAGGGTGTCCCAACAAGAATGCAAGATTAAAATTTGGCGCCATTCGAAGTGTCATTGTTTGACATTTGAACAATTGTTATTGTTTGCTAGTGGAAGGTACGAGGTTAGTAAAAATGGAGCGCTACACGAACGAACAACGCATTGTCATTGTGAAATTGTTTTACCAAAATGGCGAAAGATTTGCAGCTACAGTCCGCAAATTGCAATCAATTTGGGGTCACAACAATGCTCCAAAAGAGTCAACTGTAAAGAGATTAATGGATAAATTTGCCAAAACTGGGTCTGTTAGTGATGTAAAGACAACAACGCGCCTTCGACCAGGTCGATCGACCGAAAATGTCGCAGCTGTATGTGATGATGTCACTCAAACTCCATTTACCTCAATTCGACACCGAGCTCCAAAACCACTATGCAGCGAATTTTGACGAAAGATTTGCATCTTCATGCATACAAAGTTCAATTGACTCAGGAACTGAAGCCAGCTGACCATGAACAGCGAAAGGAGTTCGTTAGTTGGGTATTGGAGAGACAACATGAAAATGCTGATTTTTGCGATAAAATCATCTTCAGTGACGAGGCCAATTTCCATCTTGATGGCTTCGTCAATAGCCAGAATTGTCGCATTTGGGGTGAGGAAAATCTTTGAGTGATTCACGAGCAGCAAATGCATCATCAGTGAATTTAGGGCTGGAGGAATCATTGGACCTTTTTTTATGAAAATGAGGCATTTCAAGCGCAAACAGTCAATGGTGTTCGGTATCGTGAAATGATAATCAGTTTTTTTGTGCCTAGAATTGAAGAAATAAATGTGGAGGGCATGTGGTTTCAACAAGACGGCGCCACATGTCATACAGCCAGAGAAACAATTCAACTGCTGCATCAGTCATTTCCCCGTCGTGTTATTTCACGTTCTGGAGACCAGAATTGGCCGCCTAGATCGTGTGATTTAACACCATTAGACTTTTTTCTTTGGGGTTTTTTGAAGTCGAAGGTTTACGCGAATAAGCCGACGACGACTCAAGTCTTAAAAGAGGAAATTGGACGCTGCATTAATGAAATACCGCAGCATTTATGCAAAACGGTCATTGAAAATTTCATTAAAAGATCGCGTGTGTGCCAGCAAAGCCGCGGCGGTCATCTGCCCGATGTGTTGTTCCATACATAACCTCATTCTGTCTACTTTACGATATAATAAAGTTTGTCGATTTTTTTTAATATCTGTTAAAAATCTGTAAAATTTAAATCTTGCGTTCTTGTTGGGACACCCTTTATTATAATCCAAATCAATGGACAACTATTTTGTTCTATCTCAGTGAAGTATAGAGAATAAATTTCGCTTGAAGAAGTATAGAGAATAAATTTCGGATTTGTATCGGAACGTATGACCTGATATAGCTTATTTACATAAATATTAAGCCAAGTTTGAGAAGTTCTATGAAGATATAATGTAATTATCGTATGTACCAGCCAGTCAGTTAGCCAGCCAGATACCCGGCAGCGCTCAACTGACTTAGAAAATCGTAAAATTAAAACATACTTGGCAATTTAGGCGCTTCCTCCTGAACGTTATGGTGTTATGACATCAAATGTACGATCATTTTTTCAGCTAAAGGTATGAATACTCAAATTTGCTTACAAAACTATGTAATCAACTGTAAAGGATTTCCAACTTTCTATCGAGTAATACTGAGAAACTAGAAGTATTCCGAAGGATGGTTCCAGGTACGCCCAAATAACGATACAACCATATTATTAAAAAAAAATCGGATCTTTCCTATCCGACAGCACTTTTTGCTAAAATTTGCCATAAATTTATGTTGAAACTGATTTTTTTTTTCCTGCAAGGGGTGGGTGTGTCGTCGTCAACTTAACATTAATCCAAGCGAGTAATAACAAAGAGATACCCGTTTTTTTTTGTTTTTAAGTATAATATATTTATAATATATCCCCTTCTCGCCAAAAATAGGAGCGTTCCGTGCTATTTGAATTCATTCAAATCCCAGCGCGAGCAATAAAAATGTTTGAACAAAAAGTGGTTTATCCATGAATTGCTGTCGTCGACGTCGGTAACAGAAATAAAACAGGTATTGTTTCAATAACTATTCAATTCAATTGTGATGGTGGGTGAAGTGTTCTATAACTTAAATACCGAAAATTCAAGAGAACAAAAAGAAAAGAACAAAAATGGACGCGTTTGAACACTGCCGTCACACAGAGTTCACTTTGATGATTTGTAGTAGCTTAAGTCATAAACGATTGACTTTTTGGACTATAAAATAAGCGATAAAGCCCGTTTGTTAAGCGTTCAAGTGAGCAAAATAGAAATATAAGCTTAGTCACACTTTGTTTGAAAGATTTATAGATTTCGTTTATTATTTTTGAAGCAGTGACATGACGAATGAAAGGTAGGGGATTGCAATATGGGATGGTGGATTTTGGTTAAATCTTGATGCTTAATTGGATCGTATAGAAATGTATCCGTTCTATTACCAAGTCAGGTAAATATACGATACATACGTACGAGTACGTACTTAAATACATTTTGTTTTGTTTAGAATGATAAAGTTTAAAGTTATTCCTGCAACCGGATACACAATAGTTTACTTTGAAATATATATTCACGTTATTTATATTTCAATTTGTGGTTCTGTTCACCAGGAGATACAAGATTCTACATGTGGATCCTATCTCTCTGGGAGATACTGAAATTCCTTTCGCGGACTATGCAAAATACCTTGGTGTATTAATGGGCAAGAAGCTGAATTTCAAACTCAAGATTCTGGACAGGGTGAAAAAGGCCACAGTGGCGCTATATCCGTGCAAGAGGGCAATAAGGAAAGCAATGAGGATTAAATCCTCGTATTGTTCACTCGTTGTATACTGCAGTAATAAAAATGACAATGCTGTATAGAGTTTTCGTCTGGCGGAAGGCTCTTGAGAAGTTCACATACTGTAGAATACTGGACAAAGTCCAAAGGATGATTAGTCTGCGCATCACAGGTGTGCTCCGCACCATCCCAACCCCGATGCACTAAATGTAATCTTGCATTTACTACCCCTGGCCATATTTAGTATGCAGACTGCCGCAACTACGGCAGTAAGACCAAGAGAGTTGTCACACTGTTCAAACAATGGTTATGGCCACAGTGTGATCCTTAATATGGTACCTGACATAACAGGCACCATAGACTACACTCTGGCTGAACCACTGTTCGATAAGAAATACCATTTACTTATACCAGATGAAAATATAGAACTCCTGGTATAAGACTATATGTCGACTTCTACACTGGCGTCTCAAAATCAAATAATCAGGCAGGTTTCAGGGTCTACTCCAAAGACCTATTGTTAAGTATAACAAGAAGACTACCTGATGACTGTAGTGTTTATCAGGCCGAAATGGTGGTCATTAAGAAAGTAGCAGAATAGCTTAGGTATAATGTCCTCATCACGGTGGGGATTAACATATTTTCTGACAGTCAAGCTGCCATTAAATCTCTGGATTCTGTCTTCCTGAACTTAACGGCAGCCCTGAAATGCCACAGATCTCTTAAAGAGAAGGATCAGCATTCCAACATTCACCTTATGTGGGTGCCGGGCCACAAGAACATACCAGGGAACTGCAAAGCGGACGTGCTGGCAAGGCTAGGAACAACCTTACGGACTCCAGACGAGTTGGAGTCCATGGGCATGCCTCTAGTTATTTGCAAGCTCCTACTGCGAGATAGAGCATATTTAGCAGCAAGTGGTAGGTGGTCGTCTATCCGAGGTTGTAATCAATCCAGACAGATGTGGCCTCGCCTAGATCTGAAGCGTTCACACACACTGCTGTCGCTATCAAGATCCGACATCTTATTGCTCATCTCCGGCATGACGGGACACTGTTTGATTGGAAGATATGCAGTGAGATGAAAGGTTGCGACTAGTGACTTCTGCAGAAGCTGTAGAAGATGAAGAGGAAGAGGAGGAGTCCATAGAACACCTTCTCTCCAATTGACCCGCCCTGGCGAACAGGCGGGGATCAACACTGGGCTCTTATCTCTTTAGAGACCTAGGCGATCTGGACGATATAGATATTGTTCGACCTAAGAGCTTCTTGAGGCGCTCAGGATGGTTTAACGGGTGAAAGTAGAGACATCCATATCTCTAGTTTCCATGGCATTACAACAGACTATATAGCCTAGCTGAGTGTGTCTGTACAGACTGCTGTCACACTAACCTAACATAACCTACGTTTCAATTCGGATTTCGGAATTGTTATTGAAAATTCTTATAGATGTCCTGTTCTTTATCATATTTGTAGCCTCTATTTGATGCAACTTTTATTATTTTAATAACTAAAATTCAATTTTATGCAAAAATTTAAACTGTATTTACTAATTTCTCTTAATAATTTTAAAAGTTATAATACAAAAACCCCTATTTAATTTAGGACAATTTTGAATTTTATTTACATTTCAGAAAGCATCACTTGAAAATTAAATTGTAAATTTAAATTTTGCGGAAAGGTCAATTAAAAATACGATTCTAAAAATGAAATTTAAAATCTTCCAATACCAAGCTTAAAAATGCCTGCGTTAATCGAATAGATCAAATTAAATAAATATTTTTTATGTACAATTTCTAGCATTGCAATCATAATTGGAAATGTTCATCGAAAATTCATAAAGAATCAATCAATTTTCAACGAAAATTCAAAAAATATTAAATGAAATTTGAAATTTAGAAAATGTCAATAAGAATTTTGAAAACCTATTTGTTATTCGAACAGAATAATTACAATAAACATTTTGTATTTACAATTTCGAGCAAGGCAATCGCAATTTAAAATTTTTCAAATAAAATTCGGGCAAAAATGTTTTTTTCTGTAAAATTGTTAATTTCGAATTGATATCTAACTATCTATCGAAAGCTATGGACAAATATAGGGGCACGCCTTAAGACAATTAGGATGTAACTTTCTTTTACTCAAATACAAATACTCAAATTAAAGCTCTTTCAAGACGAATTGAATCCAATTTTTAGATCATATTCATAATTTAGACATCGATCGAAAAAAGTATGCTAATGTTTTCGCATAATATTATATAGTAGTTGTTGTTAGGTACTAAAAGGTCCTTGGAATCCTTTCAGCCTGACTCCATTCGATTTTATTTACATTTTATCAAAAAAAGCCATCGGGAATTGATCAATAAACCATTAAATATTTATCATTCATTAAAATTTGCTGTATAGCCTTCGAAGTAGGCCTCCCTACAACGTAATATAAGAAAAATCCATTCATTCAAATACATTTCAAAAGCTTTTTCCAGAAATGGCTTTAATTCTCACCGCTAATTTCCTTTTATGATTTCTATCTACTGAAAGCGGCTGCCTCTAAATGCTAAATTGAGTTTTGGAAAGAGAAAAAACCCATATCAGGTGAATACCGTGATCGTTTGATGATATTTGTTGACTTTTGGCCAGAAATCCGTTCACAATAATTATCTGTGAAATGATGCGTTGCCGTGATATAAAATCTATGACTTTTCTTCTCTTTTATGTGGTCTCCTTTTACGACAAATTTGCTTTCTTAAACGAAATGTACCGCTCTGATAACATTATTTATTTAATGTCTGACTTTTTGGCAAGAATTCCGAGTGCATAACATTGCGACAATCAAAAAAAAAAAAAAAAAAAAAACAATCAACATTGCATTAACTTTTAATCGAATATTAAGTGAATTTTCTGGTTTTAGTGGCATTCCCAAAATTGATTATAGTTGACTGGCTTTCATATCGAACTCGTAAACTTTAGTCTTATCGCTGGTTATAATGCGTTTTATGACATGTCTTGAGTGACCTTAACACGATTGCGTTTTTAAAGAAAGAAAATTCTTTTTCTTTTCGGAAATAATCGAGCATTCATTTAGTGGCTATAAACCCGCCGATCCGGCAAGTCTGTCAGCTATTAAATACCTGTCATCTGGAATGTTATTTATTTAGTGAATATGGTTCGTTTAACAACAACAAAACGCGTAAAAATAGTTAAAACTTAATATAAAAGTGGTGATTCGAACGTCGGCTTTCAATCAAACAAAATTTTCTTCAATGATGAAGCTCATTTCTCACTCGGTGGTTACGTCAACAAGTAATATTGTCACATATGAGGCTCTGACAACCAAGAAGTGATTGTGGAAAAGCCGGAAAACCGGAAAAGTGAACAATGACTGGAAAAAAATAAGTGAAAAATGAGAATGACGCTGGAGGAACCTCAAAAGAATGCACTGCTGCAACCAATCCAGAGGCAGTCAGTTAAATTACATTGTATTTCGTACATAATGGCAAGATCGTCCAAACATTATAATGAAATGAAAGTTCCATCGAAATCGTAGCTTTATGGGTGTTTCATTTAACTTTACTTTTGAAACCAAAAAATACATAACCCTATATATTCAGAAAATCATGTGAAATGATACGAATTGATTCTTGAGATACAGACAATTTAGCGACTATCTATCCCGAAATTTAATGAATATTTTCAGTCACCATTTCCCGCACTTAATCAATGTAAATTTCATTTGAAGACGTTGAGAACCAACTAATGCAAAGTAATTCCTGGAACTTTTTTCTGACAGAATGCAAAAAATCACATGTTGTGGATATTTTTAAATATTAATATATGATATATATGATATGATAGCGAAAGGTATGACTTTCGACCTAAATGTGGAAAAAATTGTTCGATTTCCGCTAAATTTTACACAATATTAGTTCTAGACTAGATAGCAAAACATTAGTTCACACTAAATTCAAAATTCTATAGAAGAATTTTCGTTGATACCCTGGTGGCCTTCCCTTGCTGTTATTTCGCTTTTTGGCTATTTGACTTAGAGTGAATACTTAGCCAACTAAAGAGTTACTTTGTTGCTCGTCATTAGAAGCGCTACGCTACAAAATCTATTCACAATCACTTTTAGAGAATCGACGCCAAATTGTCTAGTTGTTAGTCACCACAATATAGAAAGACAGACGAATGTAAGTGATTTAATTGAAAAAAAAAAAAAAAAACAAAACTGCAAAACTTTTATATATTTTATCTAGTTAAGCTGCTCGATAATTATAATTAAATTAATTATACGTTGTTGTAGCACATGTTTTCCATAATTGTTGTTTTCGTATTTTAATTTATTAAATAAATTTCCATTAAATATCGCGATTGAGTTTCTTTGCATCAGTCATACCAACCAATAGTCAATTAACCATATGCGACTTAAGAAAATAAAAAAAAAAAATAACAACTGCACCGATTTGCTGTTTCTTGGAATGTTTGGTTTCGTTCGTTATTGTTTGCAATTTTAATTTAAATTATTAATAATTGTAATAATATTTTACCTCTCCCTGCAACCTCTATGAAATACGTTTGATGTTTAGCGTCGCAGAATATGTACGTTCGTATGCCAATTAGTTACTGTATCGATTTTGTGACAACAATCAATTAAATGTCTTAACATTTAATTAACCATGAAAAAGAGCAATAATTAAACAGAAGGTGAAAATCTGAAAGCTGTTGACACCAGAGAGGTGAACTTAAGATTAATTGGAGAAAAAAAAACCGTGATATTTATGACAGATATTGATCACTTCAAGTACTTAAATGAAATTGAAACTTTAATATGTGTAAGCGAAATGAAGAAATCGTCAAGGAAAAACTATCAGTTTGGCATTTCATATAAGTGAGTAAATTCTAAGAAACAAAATTATATTGTCAAAATATAGTTCATATATGAATAGAAAATTCCGACAGCTGGACCAACGAAGCTCCGCCAAGACAATGCATGTACTTGAAGGAAATGAGAGCTACGATATGGAAG
Organism: Philornis downsi; assembly: GCA_019455685.1. NCBI lineage: Eukaryota > Metazoa > Arthropoda > Insecta > Diptera > Muscidae > Philornis > Philornis downsi. The sequence goes on along the minus strand of JAHXMU010032351.1, from coordinate 21,220 downwards.
CGAAGACCTTCCCATAATGTTTAACACAACTGGTAATTTAGAAGCCTTGAACGAACAGCCACGATGGGTAAGGTGACTAAGGCAACATCACGAAGAGTTTATTTACCAAGGGCACAATGAGTACTGGGAAATAAATCCCAATAGAAACCCGACATTATACCTATATTATACGTTGATGCAAAAGTATGTGATATATTAGTATATGATATATACGTTTGTGATATACACGAGGTGTGTTCAAAACATAAGGTGAATTTTTTAAATTTCGCAAGCTACGTACATTCGACTTTCGATTATTATTATTTTTTTTTATGTTGGTACACTCGTCTCGAAGATATGTTGACGGTTTTATCCATATAGTATGTTTAGTTAGTTTGTGAGAGGCATAAATAAGACAAGTGTTTTGCGAGTTCGGCGATTTTCTGCTATCGAAGAAAATGTATCAAAAAAGTTGCTTCAAATTTTGTGTAAAAAGTGCTCAAAAACACTTGATATGTTGACGGTGGTGTACGGTAAGAGCACTCTGAATTAAAAAAATGTTTACAAGTGGTATAAGCTTTTCACAGAAGGTCGAGAAAATGTAGATGACGACGCTCGCTCTGGACTCCCCAGCACATCAACAACCGATGAAAATGTTGAGAAAGTGAAGAAAATTGTTATAGAGATGTCATGTCATACGATCGTCGGTTGGCTCATGCCATGCAATCTTTTTGGAAATGTTGGGCATGAAGTGTGTGGCAGCGAAGTTCTTTCCAAAATTGGTGAATTTTGGCAAAAAATAACGGCGCATGAGCATCGCTCAAGAATTGTTGAATGACGTCAACGATTATCCAGATTTGCTTAAGAGGGTCATAACTAACGCCGAATCATGAATATATGGTTATGACATTGAAACCAAAGCCCAATCGTCCAAATGGAAGAGCCCAGGAAAGCTATGACCACAAAAAGCACGCTAAGTTCGATCAAATGTCAAGGTTTTGCTCACTATTTTCTTCGATTGCCATGGCGCGGTGCATCAGGAGTTATTAAAACAAGGTCGTACGGTAAATAAGGAGTGTTATCTTGAAGTTATGCGCCGTTTTCGTGATGCAATACGAAAAAAAAAACTCGGAATTGTGGGGAAAAAAATCCATGGCTTTTGCATCATGATAATGTGAGCAGGCGCATTATCATCTTTGCTTGTAAGAGATTATTTGGCCAAAAACAATATCGTTGTCATACCTCAGCCACCGTATTCACCAGATTTTTTCCTGTTCCCAAAATTGAAGAGACCCATGAAAGGGCGACGTTTTGCCACGATTGAGGAGATAAAAACCGAATCGCTGAGAGAAATTAAGAACATACCAAAAAGTGCATATCAAAACTGTTCCGTGGATTGGAAAAAATGCTGGCACAAGTGTATTATATCTGAGGGGGGCCACTTTGAAGGAGATAGAATAGAAATTGATGAATAAATAAATAAAAAAGAAAACTCACCTGATTTTTTGAACACACCTCGTATTACGTTGGTGCAAAAGCATGTGAGGTGCCAGAAGGGGCACGGCAAATTACCAAGTTCTTATAAAAAAACACTCCGAATTAAAAAAGTAAGAAAAAAAGTAGAAACATTATAATTTCCTAAAGTCTTCCCCTCGGAAATTATAGAGGGACCACAGGTTTTTGCTAAACGCCCAATATACGTATGCGTGTATACGTATGTGTGTGTGTGTACCACATAGCTTAAATTACATAGAGAAACCAATTCTCTCTGGGATCCAAAAAATAAAATGTTAGACTCAAGCAAATTTCCCTTGTTCGTTAGAGTTTGACAGCATTTTAGTTTAAGTCCTTGCTATTTACCGTTTATCAGCCATATGAAATCAGTGGCAATGGTCTCTATAATAACACTATTTCGTGCTTTCAGGCGTGATATAAATCTTCCCCACAAACATCGGAAAAATGTAGTTTGCCTGAGAGAGTATCTTAGGAGAGAGAGAGTTCATCTCTCTAGGTTACTTATTCTCTATGGCGTGTATCCTAAGAGTCGTGACTATGCACTCCATTCACATTTTCATGCGCAGAACTAAGATTTCCGAATGCCTGATATATCCTAAATTATACTGCATTTAATTGAATAAGAGAAATATATAGGTACAGGGTTATATTTTTTTGTTGTCAAACCTAAGGTTAAATAAAACACACATACAGCTTTGATTTCGATGAAACTTTTATTTCATTATAAAGCTTGGACTTTGCCATTATGAAATACAATGTTATTTAAATGTCCCACCCTCTGTATTGGTTGCAGCAGTGGATCCTTTTGAGGTAATTTTCGATCACTTTTTCGTACATATCGAACGGTACGTTTGGGGATGACGTAGCCCCACGAAAAAAGTTCAACGGCGTCAAATCGCATAATATTGGTGGCCATTTGACGTCGCCAAAATGTAAAAATTACGCTTTCTGGAAACTTAAACGATTCATATTCGTAAACGCAAACCTTTTACTAAATGAAGAACACTTCAAATGACAGGTATTTAACAGATGACAGCCTTGTCAGTCCGGCGGTTCAGAAATCACTAAATGGACAACACTGTATTTAGGATTTATGAGTTAAACGCAAAGACGCAAGAGAATTTCTTTTTAATTTTGCCAAGCATTATGACACAATGAAACTGCAGTTTTACGATATATATATTTCAACGAAAAAATGAAATTTTGGAAAAATCTGTCAATTTTCATGAGAGATACCCGAAAAAGTATGGCAATGGCCGCTACTTACTCGTATATTCTCAGAACTTAGTTCATTGCATGCGTGAAGCAAGGCAAATATCACCGAGCGTGGCACGATAGTTAATAGACGCGGCTATCATTCGCATGATCGCGGGTTCAACTCCCGATGCGGCTACGTATCGTTGTTTCAGCGGCAGCATTCTCGGTGTGTGTGACGAACACTTCTAGTAGTCGAGTAATCAACAATTCTAGTAAATATGCCTTAAACTGTAACATTCGAAATCGTCATTCAACTATAGATCCCATTGAGTCTGAAGATAGAGTGCGTGTACTTTCAGGGAATGCAGGACATTTTTTTTTTTTTGAGAATATATCGATTAAATAGGAAATTTGTGTAGGAGGCATCAGAAAGCACGTGGTCACTTTATCGATTTTTCTCAATCTTTACAGAAAAAAGTTGAATGAATTAAAATCTAGACTAGAGCAGACCACCACATGGAAATTGCAAAGGAGGAATAGAAGTTCGAAAAATTATCTAATTTTCTTGGGAGGTATCATAATACTCTCTACTTTCACTCTGACGCCCCATTTTTTACTCTGAAGCTTTGCATTGACAATTTTAATAGGTCTAAATGAAAGATATGACCCTAAGCATACATAGAATAAGTTGACCATTTGTGTGGGATCACAATTGATCAATTTTTCTCAAGTTTTACAGAGAAATGCCAATCAATATAATGGATAAAAATATAGACTACCGGCTATTGCAGTCAAAAATTTGGAAATTACAGAAGAAAGGCTGCATTTTTGAATATCCGTCAATTTGTAAAAAATTAAAAAATAAATATTGAAATTAGTTATATAAAATAAAATTGGATTTTATATACAATAACAACTAAATAAATGAAATACATTGATAAAAAAAAAGTTATTTGAATTTCTTATTGTAGTGCAAATGGTGTGCCACTCTGTATATAATACGAGGTATGTTCAAAAAGTAAATTGAATTTTCAAATTTTGCAGGCTACGTACATTCGACACACACACCTCGTATATTGATACATTTGCGACATTAGTCAGTTCTATTGCACTTTCTGAAACCGTCTAATGTCAGGCTTTCTGACACCTTCCAGTTGAATGGGGTCATTGAGAAAGATCGTCTTCCATATATTTATCGCGGATATGCGCTAGGCTGGTAGAAAACCTACTTTTAAAGGGCTTGACTCTGGGGATACGTATTAAAGGTTCCGCCGTACTTGCGAAAATTCTGGTTACGGATTTTGTTACAGAGTTTCCTTTTCTTTGAAAGTAAGCTTATTTCAATATCTAGCTTTATTCGACTTTTCGTTATTAGTTCTTAAATTGACTCCAGTTCCTCCTCCTTTCTTCTTCAAAGTTCTACTTTTTCATTCCTTATGTCTGGTTTACTTTTTTTCTTGTGAAACCTCAACAGTTTCTTGTCATTCGTGCCTATCAGGTGCAGAGATCCCAGTTACGAGCTTAGTTAATGACTCTCAACTATACTCCATAATGGTGTGTGCAGCAAAATGTTGCATGAATGAAAACAGTTGCAGCAATAGAGCAAACTGACATTTAATATATCGCATACTCGTATCTTGCGGACTGGTTGCTGGTATCTTCTTTTGTTGTCATCTGCACTTTACAACATAATAACTTTTTAATACAAAATTTATGAAAAAGAGCTAAAGCTTCAAAACAAAGACAAAGCCAAAGCCATAGACATGAAAGGAAATCTTAAAGCGCCAGCAAAAAGAATGCTAGAAATTAAATGGAAAAACTGTAGAAAGAATAAACAGGAAAATATTATTATTATTGATGAAGTTGTGTCAACAGTAATCATATAAAATGTCATGTCTTTGGAGAATTTCTGTAGCCGGAGGAAGAGCAAACTGCAAACTGAAAAAAAACGACAAACTTAAATATGCATTCGGTCGCCTGGTATCCGTCCCATAGACGCTAGCCATACAATATGTGTTAGATTGCTTCAGCCAGGTTGATGACTTTCTTTTGTGTCGGCCAACAAACGCCAGAAGTTAAATATTGAAAACTTACAAAACACGACAGGGAGTCACGTTACAAGTGTCGAGAGAGAAAAAATAGCAAAAAAGGCTAACTATAATGGCTTAATTAATTCTATTGAATGAATAGTCCGTTCTATAGTTATTGAAAAATATGAAGAGACAGGATGTTATATTCGCAACAGGTTGATGATTGACTTGTTCAATTTTTTTACACTCATATAATAGCGATAGTAGAGAAAGCGACGTACAGACAGTTTTCATATTAAGAAATAAGTTTTTTTTTTAATTTTTTCTATTTGCAATCTAATTTTTCTGGAAATTAACAAAATATATATATATGTATATATATTTGTTGGACCATCATGTATAACCAAAATTTGTTAATAAAATTACAATTAAAAATAAAATATTTCATATTAAAAAGAAATCCATTATTTTTCCGATAGATGGCTTTAGGAGTTACGCTAGATAACGTTACGAAGATAACATTTTGTAGTCAAAACTATTCAATCAGTCTTGTGATTGTTTCGCTCTGCATTGATTGGGCGCGCGTCGAAGATGAACACCCACAAAGGAAAAATGTACCATACCTACGGCTTTTCTTCTACAAAGGCCAAAACGCAAGCCAGGCGGCTGAAAATATAATTAGTGATTGTAGTCCTGATACCGTAACAGTCAATTACAAGCAATTTCGGTTTCGTCCATCTCATTTCTATAACATTGATATCAAAGATACTCCATGCTCTGAGAAACCAGCTGTCGAAGATGCCTATAGAATGAAGGAAACCGTCAAAGCTGACCTATCATGTTTCTATTACCCAGGGGTTAAATAATGCATAAAAATCTCAATTTATGGTCACTTGAATAAGACTGGATACGAAAGGAAGCTCGATGTAAGAGTTTACGTAAAAAAAAACCTCATGGACCGAATTTCCACCTTCGAATCGCTGCTGATCCGCAACAAATTCTACTCATTTCTGAAACGGATGGTGACTGGTGATGAAAAGTGGGTCGCTTACAACAACACCAAGCAAAAACCGTCGAGTTGTGCTGAGAGGGCGCAAATAGTGGCCAAGTGGCCAGGATTAATGATCAGAATGATTTTGCTATGTGTTTGATAGGATTGACAGGAAATCATCTACTATGAAAACATTTAAAAATTAAAAATTAAAATTAAAATTTTATATATGCTCTCAAAACCTGCAGCTTAATTTAAAATGTACACTGCAATCGGTTGACTGCAGTAGCATCTCCCAGTTTTCCGTAACAACGCATGCAAATAACATGTGTCTTCTAAGTACGCTTCAATATTTGAAAAAATAATCCGTAACATCTCGCTGTTTTCTATTCACAATATCAATAAATCATATGTATTTTAGGGTAACCATCTTCTTCACCGATAGGCTGAATAGATCACCAAATAAACCGTTACTGTTTCATTTTTTTTTTTTCAAAAGAATTCCTTTAATACCCTCCAACTCTTCTTTTGCGTTTTGAAAAAAGAAATCTGAATTCCAGATAAAATCCAAGAAATAACTTCACCAAGTTGTAACTAATTTCACTAAAGATATTATGCCAAATTAACGGTCATACATATAAAATCACTCGCCGCCACCTATCATATACCATTTGTACTAATATCATTTCATTGCAGTTGGGCCAATGCTATAACACATCATAAACATTAATTTGAAAACAACTCCTTTCAAAATGTTCATTCTAAATGATCAATAAAATTATGTTGAGATGAAGGCGGCAAATATGAGACGTTGGGCAAACCATGTAAAAAGCCATTGAATAAAGCGAATATAAATCCAATTTCCGAATACATGACCGTTCATTTTTATCCATTGCCCCGCAAATATACACGGTGCTAAATGCTATAAATTTTATCAAAAGAATTTCGTAAGGCTTTGGCACATAGAGGTTCTCCAACAGTTCTTTCACGTTTTGATAAATAAGCCAAGAAATTCCAAATAGAATCGACGAAGGCCCAATAAAATGTTTGTCTAACTTTATTGAAGGGTTCATGTTAGGTAAAAGTCACCTATCGTACATTATTTGTACTAATTTGGAAACCATCGCCTATGCCTATACAACAAATATTTAAGGTTTCAATCCAATCGGAAGCACATTATAAGAGACCATATCCAACACGCAAGCAATAACTCTTAAGGTAGTTTCCTTCAAAATGTTTAGCCAAAATAATCAACATTTAAGTTTCCATACAAATAATTATAAATTCTTTTTTTGTATTAGGTAAACATTGGATATTTAACAAAATATACATGGAACTAATAATATAAACAAACCATTATTATGTTAACTTGAGAATAAATTGAGGTTGATCAATTAAACCAGTATCGAAATTTGTAGCTACATTTTTATATTTCATTGAAAGAATCACATTAAAATCTTAGCACGTTAATAATTGCCCCAGTCCTTTTGTGTTTTATTCAATAAACAAAGTGTTCCAAATAGAATCGATGCTTAGTAAGATATTTACCTACGATGGGTAACGGTTTCACATATGCTAAAAGATAACTAAAAATACGTGTCACATAACTGCTATATAAGAAGACAACTCTGCCGCCCCCTATCACATATTATTTGAACAAATTTGGAAACAACGTGAAATCGAAAACCCGCCAAGATTTTGTTGAATTCTCCGGAATTTTATAGAAGCCAATGTCCAGCCAAGGACCAAGCTTCTGTCCAAAGTTTATAAGATGAGTTCGTAAACTTATAATATACATGACCAAAAATTAAAGTAGGTTGCAAAATTGTTTTTTGTCAAATTCTTAGCTCGTTGTCTGTGTATTCATTCATAATTGTTGCGTATGCTCTCCAGAATAGTACAATTTTTTTGATAAATTATTGGCGTCCAAATTCATTTGAGATCATGTGAAAATGCGAATTGTTTCAGGCATCGGAGAAAATGCTATGTTCACCAAGTCATAACCTCAGATAGCATTGCGATATTTAAACAAGTGATGTCTGATAAGAAAGTTGATGCCCTCTTATCTTTAATCCTGCCATAATATTAAACTATTCTAATATTAAACTATTATAAGTAATGCAATTTCATAACAACTTATAACAAATTCGAACCAAAAAGACTTGCAAAAAATCGATAACTGAAAGCTTGTACCCTGGATCAAAATGCTCAACAAAAAACTGAATATCAATGTAATTTGAGAATAAATAAGTTCTCTCTTTTCTTTGTCCGCCAGCCCCATTCCAAATACTTGCCAATTTATTTATATTTTTCTACAAAGAATTTCATTCAAGCCTTAGACCAAAAATGTTTTCCAACACCCCTTCTCTTGGGTTTCATTAAATGAAACTAGAAATTCCAAATCGGATTGACTTTGTTAATTGCTTTTTAATTTGATTACAACTTTTCCACGAAATCACATATCTAGCGGTTGGTAATGGTTGTTGTTGTTGTTGGCGGCAGCAGTAGTTTTTCCCAAAAACATTTGCTTGTTTTCCGATCATGTTGTAAACTGAAAATGGCATGTTGTTAACATAATAAACAAATTGTTTAAGACTTTATTTGTACGTCAGGTAAAACCAGCTCCTGCTTTAACCCCACCAATTGGTTGGTTGATGTCTGTTTAATGACGACGTTTGGCTCCCTAGAATGGGTGATAGGTAGGAGACTGGATTTCATTCAATGGTACCAAATTTGTTTTGATGTTCGGTATTTGCACTCTATCGTCGGCAAAGTGATTGATAATTGTAATATGTATGTGTGTGGTTTTTACAACATACAGATTGCATGTAGACTCATTTACAAGGAATTATTTAACAACTCCTAAAGTTATGCAGTGGTTTTTCGTCGCTTTCCTTGGCAGTGATGCAAGGTTATGTTATTATTGCAGGTTTACGGAGAAGGCTAAATGCGAACATAACATGAAGAGGGATGATAAGCAGATTTCATATATCTCGCGAAAGAAATCCTCTGACATTGCAATCTAACTAAATATCATCATTGTTTGATGCAATAATTCATGTTGCGCCTGAAGGCAGGCTGTGCTTTTCCACTAGCCGATATTGTAATTTGGTGCTTATACATAATACATTATAAACCACATGGACTTGAGCAAAAACGTCGTCAAATTCGATTAACTAACAAAAAACTGCTTAAAGCAGTGAATATTTAAATTTTTAGAGCCGATAGAGAATTGGCAGACATGGAATTACGTGACTGACAGCGTTCTACCAAATTCCAGCCGATTGTCATTAGATTTCAAAAGATAAAATGTTTGCTCAGTAAGTTCAAGCGATCTTTTTTTGTTGATGGAGTTCGATAACTTTTTGGTTTAAGTCCATGATGTTAATAATTTACAAGAACTATGGCAATGAGCTCTAGCGCAGCATATTTTTAGGCGTGATATAAAGAAAATGATGGAAGAAAGTAATTTCGGTCACATAGATAGAGCTTTTAGTGGTTCTGAAATGCTTTAGCTTAGCTGATTAAATTGTATTTTATATTGTTACACGCTTGATATTCCAAGCTTCAATTTGTGATATGTGACTTTTAAAGAAGAAGCATTTTCAATATGTATTGCTCATTTCTTCCTGAAAAAAGCAGAAAAGTCGCGGAAGTCGAACGCACTTGCCAAAATTGATTCACGAACTTCCGTTCTAAAAATTTCATGCCCAAAGATAATCATCGCAGCAGTCTGTAAAACGGGGTTAGAGACTACGAAATCAAACCCATTAATCTAGTAGGACCGATACGTTTCTGTGGCAGAGAAGTTGCAGAGGAGCTGAAAGAGTCTCACAGGATAATTGAAAACCATTTGAAGAGCCTTGAACTAGCCTAAAAGCTCGATAATTGGGTTCAACTCGAGCTACAAGAAATCGTCTTAAAAAAGGGAATAAACATTTGAGATTTATCGCCCATATTGAAACGCTTTTCACTGGGGATACAAATTTGGTTCTTTATTATAGTGCCAACGGAAAGAGATCCTGGTCCAAGCGAGATGAACGCGCACGAATTTCATCAACAATTAAATTGCATCAATAAAAGGTTTTGTTGTCATTTTGGTGGAATTTTAAGGGAGTGATTTACTGTGAACTGCTTCCAGGGAATCAAACCATAAAGTTTGAGGTCTATTGTTAATAATTGATGAAGGGCGATGAAACACTAAAAGAAAAGGCCACGACACCGCTAAGCCTTAAACATTCATGAAGACTCGGCAACGAACATTACATCTTGAATGTAAATTAATGCCACATACACTTTATAGTCTTAATATGACACATTCTGTATTTTTGCTTATTCTGGTGTTTACAAAATTTTTGGAATGAAAAAGCTTTCAATACAGGTACCTAAAAACCATTTTGAACCAGTAAATTTCTGATAAGGATGCGATTAAATTAGGAAAAATCGGAAAATTTAAATGTACTTTCAAATAGCACCAATTGTGCTACAATAAAATATTCTAACAACTTTTCTTTTAATCAATGTATTTAATTTATTTGTTTCTTTTTACTCCATAGAAATTTCAATTTTATTTTATATAACTAATTGGTTTTGAAGATAATAGATCGTTTATGACCTCCATGCTCATTCACGCATATGCGTTACCTGATCAGAAAATTATTCACTGCGGCCTGAAGTGTTGAAGTCGGAATCGCCTCAATTATTGTTTTAATGGACTACTTGAATTCACTCAAAATTCTTGGTTTCATTTTGTATGCCACCTTTTGCTTGGCATAACCCCTTAAAAAAAGTCTGGCGTGGTCAGGTCAGATGACCTTGGAAGACAGCGGAAAATGGAGTTTCTGGATATTAATTTGTTTGGAAATTTTCGTTGGATCTCCGCAATAACCGGTCTCTGGTTACGTGTGCAGTTACTCCATCTTGCTGAAACCAAATGCTGTTGAAACGGATACGTCTTCGGCGCGATTCTGAGTAAAACTCCTTCTACATCTTTAAATAACGGTCCTGCCTGACATAGACATTGTGTTTGTAGCACGATTCATGCGCCACCCTGCATAAAGGCTTCTTAAGCACAAGTGGTGATAAGAATCAGTTATTCTAATGCCAATCTGGATCCAAAAATTTGCCAGAACGATGGGAGAGAGTTATTGAACAAAAGAGCACATCGTAGGTTAAAATTATTTAGTTGTATACAAAAATTAAGATTTACTTTCAACAAAACTCCGAAATTACTTTCTTGCCGATAAAATAGTTTAGTTGAACCTGTGAAGATCGTAAGAGCTGACAAAAATGAAATCTTTATTTCATTTGCCTCTATGGTACTAACAAGACTAGAAACTTAGGGGGACATATTCTTATTCTTCTTAAATGGCGACTGGAATAGACATATCTTATCCGCTATACGCCGCCCGTACAAAATAATTCTAAACGCTTTGATCTTCTGCGCTTCTCCCCCAATTCGTCACACCAAGAGTCGATAGTACTTCAAAAGCCTGGTCTTTTCAACGCAGTTTTTGTCGCTCTCTTTTGCGCCGTCCAACGAGTTCGTTGTCGAAAACTTTCCGTGCGGGAGCATTTGGGTCCATCCGCACAATATGACCCAGCCAACGCAAACACTGTATAGTAATGCGTTTGACCACGCCGATGTCGGCATGTATGTAGCTCATACAGCTCATTGTTCAAGCGGTGCCGATACTCTCCGTTAACGATGATGTATATTTTCCGGAGTATTTTCCTCTCGAAAACTGCCAGAACTGATTCATCCGCTTGTGTCATAACCCAGGATTCTGCGTCGTATAACAAGATAGGCAGAACCAATGTCTGGTGCAGTCGGATTTTTGTTTGTCAAGAGAGGGCTATATCATTGAATCGCTTGCTTAGCTCATAGTAACATCTGTTAGCAAGCAATACTCTCCTCTTGCATATACATTTCTTAAATTCCAAGCACATAATATAGAGTCCTCCCATAGTTTCATATGACCTGCCCATTGTATCGTACAACTCCAACTAGTTTCCATTGTTTTAATGCATTTTTTGTTTTCCTTTCGTTTTGTTGCTGTTTTATAATGGAATGAATGATCTCTCCGAAATATTTGTACACCTCTATAACACTGTATATGTCAAATTTTTATCACTATTCAAATAACACCTGCAATTTGTCCGTTCGCCAGCTTTAATGCGGTAGTGGCGGCGGTGGTGTCGGCGGCGGCGGCGGCAACGATTGCCAATGATTGCCCGCTGCCGCCGACAAAACAAATCTCCTCCTTCTTCTTCCCTTCGCACATATCATTCAAATATTCGCTCAAACAAGAAAATTTCTATGTGCATACCTGACTACATTCATGTGTACTTTATACACACAAATGTGTAAACCACATATGTATATTTGTATGTGGTTTTTTTCTCCTATTGATCAATCATAAAATTTTTGTTTAGCTTAAGGCAAATACTTGAATTCTGTTGTTGACTTCAACGTCGAACAACGAATTGATACTTAAATGGTATTGAATGCTTTATTATTATTGTTATTTCTAAACATTTCATTTTTGGTATTTGTCGACTATTGAGGAGTAGATTCTCCTTCCGAAGCAAGTAAAAAACGCAAAATAATTGCTAAAATGATGTATAGTTTTGACAAGTAATAACTGTCATGAGAATGTCTTTAATGTCATGGGAAGATATACAAGGAATGGAAAAAGAGTCAGAAGTTGGACTAGAAAATGTTACAAAATTGCAAAAGAATATGGAGATGCTATTGAGATGATATTTAGTATCATTAATGTACTAAATATCATCTAAGTACAACAACAAAATACGCGAAAATAATCTGCTAGCACACGGCAACGAAATAAACTTTATCTACGAAAAGTTTCCTCATGCTGCTACAGCCTTCACAGACATTGAGAAGATCACACTTGCAAAAGAATCCTGAATTCTGTACTTTTAAAATAAATCCATACACATTTGCCAATTGTTTCTCATTACAGCGATTACAAAATATAATTGATTTAACGAAATGTTGCATCAAATTGAATACTGTACGAGTATTTGCAATTTGTTAGAGACAACTAATACGGGGTGTCCGTCGGGAAAGTATATTACTTTGTTGTGCCGCCATTTTGGTAAACATTAGCCTTGACAGTTCATATTTGGCAGTCGTGAAGTAGAGACGCACCAAATTTATTATGGAAAAATATTCGGTAAAGCAAAGTGTTTTAATCGTTAAAACATTTTACCAAAATCAATCATCGATTACTATGACGATAGGAAAGTTACGCGAAATTTCTGGGAGAAACAACATGCCAACAAGACGCACTATTTATCGTGTAGTGAATAATTTCGAAGAAAGAGGGTCTGTAACTGATAGGGCCAAGCATGGACAACAACGACGTACTGCAAGATCGGCTGAGAACATTCCTGCTGCTCAAGAAAGTGTTCAAAACTATCCATCAACCTCAATTCGACGCCGTGCTTAGGAGTTTGGTCTGCAAAGAACAAATTTGGCACAGTTTTGCACAAGAATTTGAATTTGTTTCCATTTAAGATTCAGTTGACACAAGAGCTTCATCCACAAGACCATTTACGCCGCCGTTCATATATCAATAGGATGTTACAACTCGCCCAAGACAACCCAGATTTTCATGAAAAAATCATAATGAGTGACGAGGCACTTTTCATTTGAATGAATATGTGAATAAACAGAATAGTCGGTTCTGGGCAATGGAAAACCCTCAAAAAGATGGTACCGCATCGCATACAGCCAGGATTACAATGGAATTACTGCGAGACCTCTTTCCACAACAAGTTATTTTTAAGAAATGGTGATGTTTATTGGCCTCCACGGTCGCCTGATTTGACTGCTCCGGACTTCTTTTTGTGGGGACATCTGAAAAGGAAGGTTTATGCAAACAAACCAGAAACGCTTGAGCAATCTAAACAAAATGTTCGTGATGAAATTAATGACATAACGCGTGAAATGTGTGAGAATGTAATGAAAAATGTGCTCAAAAGGGCTCGCATTTGTGAGGCTAACAGAGGCGAACATTTATCTGATATAGTATTCCATACATAATTGCTGACATTAAATAAAACATTTATCAATATAAGATCCAATCTCTCGCATTTAATCTAAAATTATAAACAAACAAAGTAGTATACCTTCCCAACGGGCTCCCTGTATTTCATGTGAAAATTTCCTATTCAAAAAATAGACAACGTTTTCGAAAGCCTGCTATTCGAAAATTTCTGAAAGCCTGCTATTGCAAAATTCAGAAAATAAATTATTTGAAGCATTTTTACCTTTCGCAATTGGCCGATAGGCCTTTTCCTCTGCCACGAAATAAAAGTAGATCCGGTAGATCTGATTCAGATTAAGAAACGAAATAGTATAAAACTATATTTACGTTTCAATTTTCTCGAATCAAAATAGAAACAGAATAAACGTAGGGTTTTAATTTCGTTTCGAATCAATGTACATATGAAGCGAATTTGTTGTTTTAAATTTAAATCAGAAACGAAACTGAACCTTCAAGGAGGTCCCTGATTTGTATCATACTCTGAATTTGTCCCTCGTAAATCCATCAAAACGCAGCGATGACAGTGATTACATCATGCTAAATAGACGACTACACACGGGTGATCAGAGAGACTCCTCAAGCAGGAAAAAACGCTACCAAGACTAAATTGGTAAGACTTGTTTGAGAAAGTCCTCTAAGGAAAGCAATTGGAAAATAGCTAAGAACATCGAAAAAATGGCAAATTACATTATTCTATGTTGTAAAGTCATACTGGCTATATAACTTAGGTACTACCACTGTTGACAGTCAACAGCCCGACACATCGAACTTTGACCGGCAATTACTATAATTGATATTAGCTAACTTTTCCAGTACAAATGTGAATGTGAGAAACTCGGCGCTATTCTTTTTTAGGGGAAGAACAGTAAATGAATCCATGGGAAAGGTTTATCTATATAATCGTTTCAAAACCACCGACCTGGCAGGGCTGTCAGCCGTTAAATACCTGTCATCTGAAGTGTTATCTATTTGGTGAATATACATAGTGAATTAAGCGAATATGGATCGTTTAAAAACTTACTACAAAAATGGTGATTCAATCGTGGGCTTTCAATCGAACAAAATTTTCTTCAGCGATAAAGTTCATTTCTCACTCGGTGGTTACGTCAACAAGTAAAATTGCCGCAAAAGGGGTTTGGAAACCACAGAAGTGATTGCATCTGGAAAAGGCGACTGTTTGGTGCGTCTGCAGGAGCTATTGGGCTGTCTTTTTTTGAAAACTACCTCAAAAGGATCCACTGCTGCCACCAATCCAGAGGTGCTCATTTAAATGACATTTTATTTTGCACATAATGGCAAGTCCGTCCAAGCATTATAATGAAATAAAAGTTTCATCGAAATCATATGTTTATGTGCGTTTTATTTAACCTTATTTTTGAAACCGAAAAATGGATAACCCTATAGCAATAAACGAAGGTTTCTTCAATATTTGCCTGAAAAATTTATTTGTATTCCTGCAAAGGATTTCACATCCATTCATGATCCTGATCATGACTAAATATTTTCGATTTTAAATATTGTCCCACTGTTCAGTATGATGACAACATTACAGGCAAATTTCTTCACTTTTCTTTCGCTCGAGTGAAATTCTGTCATATCGCTTTTGCGTTATGGGTAATTATGATTTAACACATTCGCAGTAATGTTGCTCATTCTTGCGGTTTATTTGTCTCTGAAACCGCAAAATATATTTCCTGCCCTCCTATACCGTGTCGACGTATACCCGGACTCCTGCCGGCATATTTGTGAATGTGATTTGACTTTTTTTCGATTCTCATTCACATGTTTGATGCAATTTACGTTGTAATATAAAGTTGAAGTGTCATTTTAAGTATTTAGCAAAATGAAAACCAGAGAAAACATGTCTGTCCATTCCAACGCAGTTCCCAGTCCCTGGCCGTGGGGTTTAAGTTTTTCTTTCACCAACTGATTTGGTGTCACATTTCCTGTGATAGTTTCAGTGCTCTTTTTTTTCTCGTACTCTTTCTTGTTTTGGGAAAAGTAAGAAAGATGTAGATGGATGCAACCAAATACCACATATTGTGGTCACGGGGAACTCAGACGACCGTCCCGTCAACATCCAATCCACAGACAAGTCATTGAAGATGTGATTTCTTTGTCAACGCTCCTTGACTGGATCGGTTGGTTCAGTTCGGTTGGTGCAACAACAAAAAATTCTCATGATTAGCAAAAAGAGTAGTTTGAAAATGACACTAAATGATGGCAGTGACTGTATGTATGTGTGTGTGTGTGTAAGAATATACCGCTAAGTGAGTGAGATTTAATAAATTGTTGGGGAACAATTATGTCGGCTATTATGAAAATGACGTCTGAATGGCAATTAGAGTGGCCTAAAAACTGGTCACAATATAGAGGTGCGAAGGAAAAGGTTGGTGATGTATCTTAAGTGCATAATCTTATATCGAGAAGTCAAATTGTGTTAGTAGGTAGAAGCGATTATTAACAGGCAAATTATGAGAAATATATATTTCTATAAATGGTCCACAAAAAGGGGTTTATAGAAAACTTAATTGGAAACACCAAAAAAATGTCGATGTAAGCAGTTGTAGCTCTAAATTAAAGTCACATTCGAAGCGATGATTGACATTTTAATTGACTACGAAATGAAACCAATCATCACTACCGTTAATGCGACCATACGATTGACGCCAGTACAAAAACAATAAGAGCGAATTGACTAAATCAAGAGCAAGAATTTCTGCCTAAACTTCGACTTGAGAATGGCATCTACAAAGCAACATGTATTAGAATATCTGATAGGAGCTAAACTATATAATTGGAAATTCTTTAAAGACATATTCGGTAACAAGCTAACGAAGCATCAAAGTCTGTACTGATTAAATCATTTGCAAGACTTTCATCAGGTTCTCCCTACTCAGCGGATTAGTGAGTCGACTCAGAAGTATACTGATTGATCCATGTTTCGCCACCTATTACATACCGCATGATTTCATTGAAAATGTAACTGCTGAATTACTTGTTTATTGCACTACTAAACTATTGAACAATTGAGGTGTTACTGAACTGATGTACTGCCGAAATATTAATCAATGGAACTGTTGAACCATAGACTTTTGAATTAACAAGCTATATACTGAACTTCATAAACATTGAATTATCAAAGTTCCAGTCGAGCACTGCTACTTCATGAGAACAATATTCAAGTTTATGGATTACATTGTTTATTGAACCACTAAACCGTTAAATAATTGAGGTTTTACTGAACTGATGTACTGCTGAAATATTAATCAATGAAACTGTTGAGCTATTGAATTAACAAGCTATAAACTGAACTATATTCAATATTTATAGAATTATCAAAGTTCCAGTCGAGCACTGCTACTTCATGAGAAGTAATTTCAAGTTTGTGAAATTATATTGTGCACTGGTTCATTTTTCACCTCTTACATATTATTTATAATATTGTGTAAACTATGCCATATCTGCCACGAACACGTTTTCAAAATTTCGTTGCAATTGAATGAATAATATAGGAGACATCGGCCAACACACAGAGGTTCAGTAACACATAGATTCGTATACGTCAAACATAAGTATTTTATAATACCCAGAAAAAAAGTAACACGCTGAACGAAGCGTTTGAAGTGTCAAATATCTTTTGAGCAAATGTGTTTAATGTGTCTCATTTTTTTATTTTTTTTTTTTTTTTTTTTTTGTTGATTGACCATTTTCCGGGCGTCTGACTGGTTTGCTGGTAGACACAACAAAAGCGTAAACATATACGAAACTTCCCAGAACTTGGTACAGATTAACCAAATCGAAGCCAGGGATTGTAAGCGGGATATATTCATGTCATTGGTTTTATTCAGCATAGTTGGAATGACCCGAATTAGGTTAACTACGCACCATTTCGTTCAATAACTTGTTGCCGTTTCAAATGTAATTTCGTTATGCCTCTCTTATAGAAATCGTCATCTCTGTTGGCTAAAAAAATTCGACAGTTGGTTTTCACAAGCTTCTCTGGAGGCGAATTTTTCATCAGCAGATTCATTCGCCACATATAAGAACAAGTGGCCATCACATGGTGCCAGGTCCAGACCAAAAGATGGATGCGTAATAAGCCCCCAATCAAGCTCCAAAAGCTTGTGGTGAGTCACTATCGATATGTGTGGCCTGGCGTTTTCCTGACTGAACACAATTCCTCTCCTATTGGCCAAAAGCTGGTTGCCAGAATTAAAAGTTTGGAAATAGGGAAGCAACTCATACTAAATGACTAGCTACCAATCCTACCTAGCACACAGAAAAACCTTCCAGGCTGGACGTCAATGATGGGTTGATCACCGTTTACGCCGGCTGACGGTGATTAAACCATGATAGTTTCTACTTGACGTTATCATAAGTCACTTCCAATTTTCATTGCCAGTCACCTTCCCCTTCAAAAATCGTTTGATTTTGCTGGGCCTCGTGATTTGCAGATGGAAATTCGATACATAAATTTATTTTTTCTTGAAGCTAACCCGTGTGGCACCAACACATCGAGCTTCTTTTTGTGCGCAGTCTTATTCAAGTGGTACCAAACGATTCTTTTGTGCAATATTTAACTCCTGAGCAATGGAAACAATGCTTATATGACAGTAGGACCTAGCAATGTCCATTATTCTATCGATGTCTTCAATAACCGGCCTTCCAGACCTTGGTGTATCTTTAATGTCAAAATTCCCGCAACGAAATAGACGATATCAAAATTGCGCATGATTGGATGTTAAGGTACTAGGAGGACCATAATCACTCATATCATATTTTCAGCCTTCTGGCTTGCATTTTTACTTCTATCAGAGAAAATTTGTAAAATGTGGTGTATTTTCTCTTTGCTGTTATTCATAATGAGTGCTCACATAATTCTGAGACAAACAATCACAAAACTGTCTAAGCAACGTAATCCGATCGTAGATATAGCACGCGATTACAGATTATTAGAAATATAATGGATTTCTTTTTACGAATCATTTCCACATTTTCTGTTTTATGATATTTTGAAATCGCACTTAGATGACGATGCCTATCTTAAGGACATAAACAATAACAATAATAACAAAAAATGTAGGGTTATCCATTTTTCGGTTTCAAAAGTAAAGTTAAATAAAACACAAATAAAACTATGATTTCGATGAAACTTTTATTTCATAATAATGCTTGGACGACGTTGTCATTATGTACAAAATACAGTGTCATTTAAATGACCGCCTCTGGATTGGTTGCAGCAGTCAACCCGCAAGCGTTATTTTCGAAAAAACTACGGCCCAATGACACCTCCGGAACATAACGATCACCAAAACAATCACTTTTTTCCGGATCCACAATCACTTCTGGGTCCTGCGAGCTCCATATGCGTCAATTTTGCTTGTTGACATAACCACCGAGTGAAAAATGAGCTTCATCGAAAAAAAAAATGACAGTCCACGTTAGAATTACCACTTTCGTAGTAAGTTATAACTATTTTTTTGCGTTCTTCGGTTGTTAAACGGTTCATATTCGCAAATGGCAAACCTTCCACTAAATAAATAACACTTCAGATGACAGGTATTTAACAGCTGACAGCCTTGCCAGACCGGCGGTTTTGAAACCACTAAATGGATCGCTGTTTTGAAAAATTGTTATAATTTGTAAACTACATCGAAATTCAGAATAAGTAAAATAATAACCAATAAACACGACATTATCCTAACACCACTTATGTAGGTCGTTTTTGCTTGTGACCACAGTTATATTTGTATACGGAAGTGTACTCGTGCATATTTAAATGTTCTACTGACAACTTCTGAACTAATGGACTTTTGCGTTATTACTAACATATCGCACAATTCAACTACTAAAGTATTTACATATTTAAGTTATTGGAATAATAAAACAATTGACATGCTTCATACAATATATTGAACTACTAAAATTGCGAATAATTGGAATGTTGCTCTGTTGAACTACTGAACTATTGATATGTTTGTTTGTTTAGCCAATGACTTATTGAAATATTGAACTAGTGTACTACAGAACTATCGAATCAATGAATTATTAAATTATTATTTTATTATTCTTATTACTTTCTTATTTTCATTTATTCATATTTCGCTTTTCCACTGACTTTGTCTGAATCAATGAATCACAAAATTCATTGTATTGATGATTTTTGTTTTCATGTTTTTCTCACTACTTCCACTCCAAAAAAAAAATATATATATTGAATTCTTTCACAAACAACACTTAAATCATTGTTCCTAATCCGTTCAGTTCATGCAAAAGCCCTTTCAGAAATTTTGTTTTGAAAAATTATGGATTAGTTGAAAGAAGAAACTAACAAGTGGGACGTGCCCAAAATAAATTACTTACAAGCATTCAAACTTTGTTACAAAGTTTTTGGAACCTTTAAGCTAATAGCGGCTGTCGTTTGGTCGCCTGGTGCCATTGCTGATGTCGTCTTGTGTGCGGTTGCGGTTCTTGTCGTTGCCACAACGATTGTAGAGCTTAAATCCCCGCCAAATGACTTAACGTTTATTTGTGGGGCGATTACTTCACCATCCAGCATAACCAACCGAAAAAAGAAACTTTTTGGAGACAAGCATGCGACGAGTTTAAACTTTATATTATTTCCATAGGGCAAAAAGAAAAATATCTGGTTAATTCGAAGCACGCGCTTTTGAAAGATGATGACGAGACGCTTGTTATACCAAACAACCAACCAAATCGTAAACCCACAAATTATAGGCTTTTGTAAAGTGTTAACAGACATCAAACTTGAAATCACTTAAATGGTACTGAATACGAATTTATACGATTACCATGAACTTTCGTTAGCAACTTCATGGAGGAGAGCCCAACCAACTGAGGAAACTAAAAATTGTTTGGGTGTAAACCTTTAGAAAAACATACGAGTATATCGACACTTAACCATCGGCTGGAGCGGTTTGCACTTCTCTATCTCTGTTAACCATTTCCGTTATCGAGTTGGAAGCCTAATAAAATGTTATTATTATTTGAATATTTTTGAAAATCTTAAAACATTTTATAGTTATTTATCACCTACCACACACTGGCTTAGCAACGACCATGCTATAGCTCATTGGATTATCTACAGATTTCATTCATACCCCTGGGATTGGTTAATAGAAAAACTTTGTGCTCTTAACTGTCTGTTTGTGGAACTGTGTTGGCCTGTTTTGGGGAATTGAAACACCACAGACGTAATGTAAAATATATCTTTAAATAACACTCATGGTATATCAAGTAGATCAAGGTTAACAATGTTAGCAGTTTACATTTCTATTTTTTGACGACAGAGTAGTGGCGTGCATGTGTGACATTAAAAACATGTATAGTTGGATTCTGTAGAAGATGTGAAACCTTGAATGTTTTTTTTTTAGCTGAAGGATTCTGATAACAGTCACCTTTGCAAAAGA
>JAHXMU010032350.1:0-31864 GCA_019455685.1 Philornis downsi | reverse complement strand
TGCTCGTAATCATGGATTTTTGAGCAATCTTTGCGAAGCTTTGTAAGAATTAGGCTTTCCTTTGACGACAGTTAAGACATTTGCATATCAGGCTCCTAAACCCATATCATGCCGTCGGTTATGATGCTCGCAATCATCGATTTTTGAACGATCTTTGCGAAGCTTTGTAAGGATTAGGCCTTCCTTTGACGACAATTAAGATGTATGCCTATCAGGCTCCTAAACCCATATCTTGTCGTCGGTTATGATGCTCGTAATCATCGATTTTTGGGCGCTCTTTGCGAAGCTTCGTAAGGATTAGGCCTTCCTTTGACGACAATTAAGATGTTTGCATATCAGGCTCCTAAACCCATATCTTGTCGTCGGTTATGATGCTCGTAATCATCGATTTTTGAACGATCTTTGTGAAGCTTTGTTAGAATTAGGCCTTCCTTGGACGACAATTAAGACGTCTGTATATCAGGCTCCTAAAGTCATATCTGGTCGTCTGTTATGATGCTTGTCATGAAGGTGAAGCTTACAGAAGGTCGGGAAATCATCCTGATTGACCTGTTCTCTTGGGTACAAATCGCAGAGTACAGTGGAATTAATAAAAACAAATGCTGTCAAGACACTCTTTTTCCCCGGCATAGCTTTGCACAATGGCACAACTTTAAAGGAAAACCACATCGGACTCACCGCTCTTTTAAATGAAAAGTTGCGAATACTTTTTGCATAGAATGCATAAACATAGTCCGTGCTTCAATGGAAGTTAGATAACTTTTCTAAAATTAACTTTTTGTCTATCTGTAGCGGTTTCCTCCAATTTTCATTTTCGAATAATTTCCCTCCTTTTGCTAGCTTTGCTGGGTTGTTATCATCACAATTGCTTGACTTCTTCAAATGGACTTTGATTCCATTTTCTGGTTTTCTTCGCAGCGGCTGTTGTAGATTCAACTCCATTCATGTCTACCATTTGTAGTAAATTCAATTCAATTCAATTGTGTATTAATTTATTTGTTTATTTGAAGAGATCGCCTAAACACAAAACCTCAGACAACGATCGCAACAACCTACAACAATGAAACTGGATCTGTGACTGTGTAATCATTCATTTAAGCGATTATAGAGCAATTTTGTGACATCAAAAAGGCATCACCAGACATGCATGGAGTGTTATTGTATAGTAACTAAATGGGCATAATTGAAATTGAAAGTTATTGGACTGATGACTGTTGACGAACTTGAGGGCGGCCAAATGAAAATTCCCACGATGAAATTAGACCCGGTTTCAATGTTAACAATTTGATAACTAAACTTCACTTACTCCGATCAAATTAATTGTAGTAGATTAAGTAGTTTAATGAAATGAACAAAACCTGTATGGCTGTTTGAACAAACCACTCTTACCACGATGTTAGGGTGTCTCTACCCTTGAGTTTTACACCAGTTGATGTTAAAACCTCCAGCCTGTTGCATTTGACATGGTTTGTTAATAACATTATTTGCATTTGTTTGTGATTTTATTACTATTTGACTTCCATTTGCGATTTATTGAGCTGTTAACGTACGAGTAGTTACAAGTATTTGTACCAGCTTGCTGATAGATTGCCAACATTTGCTTTAGTTGTAAGTTTGACAGTAGACGCTGGCCGGACTTTAATACAAGTGTTAGAACTAATTAACATATGCTGCTTAAGTAGTAAGATTGTCGCATAAAATCGTAACGAATGACATGTTATCAATTGTGCGCATAAATTATAATAAGAGCACATATAAATCATGGTAATTCGTATAATGGCGAACATTAATTTACTGCGAAAAAAACGACAAATAGTTATAGGCCAAGTCAATCTTTAGATAAATCAATCTCATTCGAATAGAGAGTGTCGCACAAAGGTGTTAGAAATTTGCATTTTTCCACTCGACCAAGTCGCAGTTTAAATTGTGAATATCAGTATAGACCGCATTATATAAAATCCAAAGTTTTGACACTATACGGAATTTAATAAGCGAAATCAGAAGATTGTTTTACATCGCAAAGACAGCGATTTCCAAGTTCTGTGGCTCAGCACAAAGGCTTGAATCGAACGAATGTATTCTGAGTACTTAAGTCTGGGAGTGAAATGTCAGCAAATAGCAAAAATTCATAAATATTCTTCAATAAAAAAAAAACATCCAAAATTTCGAGAGTGTCACACACGCCTTTAGCGTATCGAAATTTTCAATGGCTTAAAGTAAACAAAATGTTGTTGAAAAATTTTGTGATTGTCTGGTCTTAAAATCATAACTAACAAAAAATTACAAACTGCTAGATAAAGTTGATAGCATTGGTTTCATAGAAATGTTACTGCAGTCTTCACACGTGTCAATAAAGCATTGGAAAAATTCATTTCTTTGTTTGTATTATCATAACACAGAAGCAATACAAATGCGAAATGCCATTGTTTTGATATTTTTTAAATAACTGACAAGACCGCAGTAACATCGTATATAACTTTGCAGCTACAAGCTATGGAATCAACACAACATTAAATGTTTTGCAAAATATACCAGCCAAAGAAGATAAAATACAAAAAATAGCCCATGTGTGTATTTTATGCTGAGACCAAGAAGTTCTTAAAAATTGTTATGCCAAAAATGGAAGTTTCGCGAGCTGCTGCGGATTGAGTCTCTACCTCTCAACTCATTTCTTCTTCACAAAGTGACAAGATCATCGGGTGAAAAGTCACTGCTGGAATGCTGAAGTGAAAGCTTTTTTCTACAGAACTGGTCAAAGTAATTAGAATACTTATGACACAAAGGTCATTATTTTATAAAGGGTGTCCCAACAAGAATGCAAGATTAAAATTTGGCGCCATTCGAAGTGTCATTGTTTGACATTTGAACAATTGTTATTGTTTGCTAGTGGAAGGTACGAGGTTAGTAAAAATGGAGCGCTACACGAACGAACAACGCATTGTCATTGTGAAATTGTTTTACCAAAATGGCGAAAGATTTGCAGCTACAGTCCGCAAATTGCAATCAATTTGGGGTCACAACAATGCTCCAAAAGAGTCAACTGTAAAGAGATTAATGGATAAATTTGCCAAAACTGGGTCTGTTAGTGATGTAAAGACAACAACGCGCCTTCGACCAGGTCGATCGACCGAAAATGTCGCAGCTGTATGTGATGATGTCACTCAAACTCCATTTACCTCAATTCGACACCGAGCTCCAAAACCACTATGCAGCGAATTTTGACGAAAGATTTGCATCTTCATGCATACAAAGTTCAATTGACTCAGGAACTGAAGCCAGCTGACCATGAACAGCGAAAGGAGTTCGTTAGTTGGGTATTGGAGAGACAACATGAAAATGCTGATTTTTGCGATAAAATCATCTTCAGTGACGAGGCCAATTTCCATCTTGATGGCTTCGTCAATAGCCAGAATTGTCGCATTTGGGGTGAGGAAAATCTTTGAGTGATTCACGAGCAGCAAATGCATCATCAGTGAATTTAGGGCTGGAGGAATCATTGGACCTTTTTTTATGAAAATGAGGCATTTCAAGCGCAAACAGTCAATGGTGTTCGGTATCGTGAAATGATAATCAGTTTTTTTGTGCCTAGAATTGAAGAAATAAATGTGGAGGGCATGTGGTTTCAACAAGACGGCGCCACATGTCATACAGCCAGAGAAACAATTCAACTGCTGCATCAGTCATTTCCCCGTCGTGTTATTTCACGTTCTGGAGACCAGAATTGGCCGCCTAGATCGTGTGATTTAACACCATTAGACTTTTTTCTTTGGGGTTTTTTGAAGTCGAAGGTTTACGCGAATAAGCCGACGACGACTCAAGTCTTAAAAGAGGAAATTGGACGCTGCATTAATGAAATACCGCAGCATTTATGCAAAACGGTCATTGAAAATTTCATTAAAAGATCGCGTGTGTGCCAGCAAAGCCGCGGCGGTCATCTGCCCGATGTGTTGTTCCATACATAACCTCATTCTGTCTACTTTACGATATAATAAAGTTTGTCGATTTTTTTTAATATCTGTTAAAAATCTGTAAAATTTAAATCTTGCGTTCTTGTTGGGACACCCTTTATTATAATCCAAATCAATGGACAACTATTTTGTTCTATCTCAGTGAAGTATAGAGAATAAATTTCGCTTGAAGAAGTATAGAGAATAAATTTCGGATTTGTATCGGAACGTATGACCTGATATAGCTTATTTACATAAATATTAAGCCAAGTTTGAGAAGTTCTATGAAGATATAATGTAATTATCGTATGTACCAGCCAGTCAGTTAGCCAGCCAGATACCCGGCAGCGCTCAACTGACTTAGAAAATCGTAAAATTAAAACATACTTGGCAATTTAGGCGCTTCCTCCTGAACGTTATGGTGTTATGACATCAAATGTACGATCATTTTTTCAGCTAAAGGTATGAATACTCAAATTTGCTTACAAAACTATGTAATCAACTGTAAAGGATTTCCAACTTTCTATCGAGTAATACTGAGAAACTAGAAGTATTCCGAAGGATGGTTCCAGGTACGCCCAAATAACGATACAACCATATTATTAAAAAAAAATCGGATCTTTCCTATCCGACAGCACTTTTTGCTAAAATTTGCCATAAATTTATGTTGAAACTGATTTTTTTTTTCCTGCAAGGGGTGGGTGTGTCGTCGTCAACTTAACATTAATCCAAGCGAGTAATAACAAAGAGATACCCGTTTTTTTTTGTTTTTAAGTATAATATATTTATAATATATCCCCTTCTCGCCAAAAATAGGAGCGTTCCGTGCTATTTGAATTCATTCAAATCCCAGCGCGAGCAATAAAAATGTTTGAACAAAAAGTGGTTTATCCATGAATTGCTGTCGTCGACGTCGGTAACAGAAATAAAACAGGTATTGTTTCAATAACTATTCAATTCAATTGTGATGGTGGGTGAAGTGTTCTATAACTTAAATACCGAAAATTCAAGAGAACAAAAAGAAAAGAACAAAAATGGACGCGTTTGAACACTGCCGTCACACAGAGTTCACTTTGATGATTTGTAGTAGCTTAAGTCATAAACGATTGACTTTTTGGACTATAAAATAAGCGATAAAGCCCGTTTGTTAAGCGTTCAAGTGAGCAAAATAGAAATATAAGCTTAGTCACACTTTGTTTGAAAGATTTATAGATTTCGTTTATTATTTTTGAAGCAGTGACATGACGAATGAAAGGTAGGGGATTGCAATATGGGATGGTGGATTTTGGTTAAATCTTGATGCTTAATTGGATCGTATAGAAATGTATCCGTTCTATTACCAAGTCAGGTAAATATACGATACATACGTACGAGTACGTACTTAAATACATTTTGTTTTGTTTAGAATGATAAAGTTTAAAGTTATTCCTGCAACCGGATACACAATAGTTTACTTTGAAATATATATTCACGTTATTTATATTTCAATTTGTGGTTCTGTTCACCAGGAGATACAAGATTCTACATGTGGATCCTATCTCTCTGGGAGATACTGAAATTCCTTTCGCGGACTATGCAAAATACCTTGGTGTATTAATGGGCAAGAAGCTGAATTTCAAACTCAAGATTCTGGACAGGGTGAAAAAGGCCACAGTGGCGCTATATCCGTGCAAGAGGGCAATAAGGAAAGCAATGAGGATTAAATCCTCGTATTGTTCACTCGTTGTATACTGCAGTAATAAAAATGACAATGCTGTATAGAGTTTTCGTCTGGCGGAAGGCTCTTGAGAAGTTCACATACTGTAGAATACTGGACAAAGTCCAAAGGATGATTAGTCTGCGCATCACAGGTGTGCTCCGCACCATCCCAACCCCGATGCACTAAATGTAATCTTGCATTTACTACCCCTGGCCATATTTAGTATGCAGACTGCCGCAACTACGGCAGTAAGACCAAGAGAGTTGTCACACTGTTCAAACAATGGTTATGGCCACAGTGTGATCCTTAATATGGTACCTGACATAACAGGCACCATAGACTACACTCTGGCTGAACCACTGTTCGATAAGAAATACCATTTACTTATACCAGATGAAAATATAGAACTCCTGGTATAAGACTATATGTCGACTTCTACACTGGCGTCTCAAAATCAAATAATCAGGCAGGTTTCAGGGTCTACTCCAAAGACCTATTGTTAAGTATAACAAGAAGACTACCTGATGACTGTAGTGTTTATCAGGCCGAAATGGTGGTCATTAAGAAAGTAGCAGAATAGCTTAGGTATAATGTCCTCATCACGGTGGGGATTAACATATTTTCTGACAGTCAAGCTGCCATTAAATCTCTGGATTCTGTCTTCCTGAACTTAACGGCAGCCCTGAAATGCCACAGATCTCTTAAAGAGAAGGATCAGCATTCCAACATTCACCTTATGTGGGTGCCGGGCCACAAGAACATACCAGGGAACTGCAAAGCGGACGTGCTGGCAAGGCTAGGAACAACCTTACGGACTCCAGACGAGTTGGAGTCCATGGGCATGCCTCTAGTTATTTGCAAGCTCCTACTGCGAGATAGAGCATATTTAGCAGCAAGTGGTAGGTGGTCGTCTATCCGAGGTTGTAATCAATCCAGACAGATGTGGCCTCGCCTAGATCTGAAGCGTTCACACACACTGCTGTCGCTATCAAGATCCGACATCTTATTGCTCATCTCCGGCATGACGGGACACTGTTTGATTGGAAGATATGCAGTGAGATGAAAGGTTGCGACTAGTGACTTCTGCAGAAGCTGTAGAAGATGAAGAGGAAGAGGAGGAGTCCATAGAACACCTTCTCTCCAATTGACCCGCCCTGGCGAACAGGCGGGGATCAACACTGGGCTCTTATCTCTTTAGAGACCTAGGCGATCTGGACGATATAGATATTGTTCGACCTAAGAGCTTCTTGAGGCGCTCAGGATGGTTTAACGGGTGAAAGTAGAGACATCCATATCTCTAGTTTCCATGGCATTACAACAGACTATATAGCCTAGCTGAGTGTGTCTGTACAGACTGCTGTCACACTAACCTAACATAACCTACGTTTCAATTCGGATTTCGGAATTGTTATTGAAAATTCTTATAGATGTCCTGTTCTTTATCATATTTGTAGCCTCTATTTGATGCAACTTTTATTATTTTAATAACTAAAATTCAATTTTATGCAAAAATTTAAACTGTATTTACTAATTTCTCTTAATAATTTTAAAAGTTATAATACAAAAACCCCTATTTAATTTAGGACAATTTTGAATTTTATTTACATTTCAGAAAGCATCACTTGAAAATTAAATTGTAAATTTAAATTTTGCGGAAAGGTCAATTAAAAATACGATTCTAAAAATGAAATTTAAAATCTTCCAATACCAAGCTTAAAAATGCCTGCGTTAATCGAATAGATCAAATTAAATAAATATTTTTTATGTACAATTTCTAGCATTGCAATCATAATTGGAAATGTTCATCGAAAATTCATAAAGAATCAATCAATTTTCAACGAAAATTCAAAAAATATTAAATGAAATTTGAAATTTAGAAAATGTCAATAAGAATTTTGAAAACCTATTTGTTATTCGAACAGAATAATTACAATAAACATTTTGTATTTACAATTTCGAGCAAGGCAATCGCAATTTAAAATTTTTCAAATAAAATTCGGGCAAAAATGTTTTTTTCTGTAAAATTGTTAATTTCGAATTGATATCTAACTATCTATCGAAAGCTATGGACAAATATAGGGGCACGCCTTAAGACAATTAGGATGTAACTTTCTTTTACTCAAATACAAATACTCAAATTAAAGCTCTTTCAAGACGAATTGAATCCAATTTTTAGATCATATTCATAATTTAGACATCGATCGAAAAAAGTATGCTAATGTTTTCGCATAATATTATATAGTAGTTGTTGTTAGGTACTAAAAGGTCCTTGGAATCCTTTCAGCCTGACTCCATTCGATTTTATTTACATTTTATCAAAAAAAGCCATCGGGAATTGATCAATAAACCATTAAATATTTATCATTCATTAAAATTTGCTGTATAGCCTTCGAAGTAGGCCTCCCTACAACGTAATATAAGAAAAATCCATTCATTCAAATACATTTCAAAAGCTTTTTCCAGAAATGGCTTTAATTCTCACCGCTAATTTCCTTTTATGATTTCTATCTACTGAAAGCGGCTGCCTCTAAATGCTAAATTGAGTTTTGGAAAGAGAAAAAACCCATATCAGGTGAATACCGTGATCGTTTGATGATATTTGTTGACTTTTGGCCAGAAATCCGTTCACAA
Source organism: Philornis downsi (assembly GCA_019455685.1). NCBI lineage: Eukaryota > Metazoa > Arthropoda > Insecta > Diptera > Muscidae > Philornis > Philornis downsi. The sequence continues at coordinate 23,587 of JAHXMU010032350.1, read as the reverse complement.
TAATTATCTGTGAAATGATGCGTTGCCGTGATATAAAATCTATGACTTTTCTTCTCTTTTATGTGGTCTCCTTTTACGACAAATTTGCTTTCTTAAACGAAATGTACCGCTCTGATAACATTATTTATTTAATGTCTGACTTTTTGGCAAGAATTCCGAGTGCATAACATTGCGACAATCAAAAAAAAAAAAAAAAAAAAAACAATCAACATTGCATTAACTTTTAATCGAATATTAAGTGAATTTTCTGGTTTTAGTGGCATTCCCAAAATTGATTATAGTTGACTGGCTTTCATATCGAACTCGTAAACTTTAGTCTTATCGCTGGTTATAATGCGTTTTATGACATGTCTTGAGTGACCTTAACACGATTGCGTTTTTAAAGAAAGAAAATTCTTTTTCTTTTCGGAAATAATCGAGCATTCATTTAGTGGCTATAAACCCGCCGATCCGGCAAGTCTGTCAGCTATTAAATACCTGTCATCTGGAATGTTATTTATTTAGTGAATATGGTTCGTTTAACAACAACAAAACGCGTAAAAATAGTTAAAACTTAATATAAAAGTGGTGATTCGAACGTCGGCTTTCAATCAAACAAAATTTTCTTCAATGATGAAGCTCATTTCTCACTCGGTGGTTACGTCAACAAGTAATATTGTCACATATGAGGCTCTGACAACCAAGAAGTGATTGTGGAAAAGCCGGAAAACCGGAAAAGTGAACAATGACTGGAAAAAAATAAGTGAAAAATGAGAATGACGCTGGAGGAACCTCAAAAGAATGCACTGCTGCAACCAATCCAGAGGCAGTCAGTTAAATTACATTGTATTTCGTACATAATGGCAAGATCGTCCAAACATTATAATGAAATGAAAGTTCCATCGAAATCGTAGCTTTATGGGTGTTTCATTTAACTTTACTTTTGAAACCAAAAAATACATAACCCTATATATTCAGAAAATCATGTGAAATGATACGAATTGATTCTTGAGATACAGACAATTTAGCGACTATCTATCCCGAAATTTAATGAATATTTTCAGTCACCATTTCCCGCACTTAATCAATGTAAATTTCATTTGAAGACGTTGAGAACCAACTAATGCAAAGTAATTCCTGGAACTTTTTTCTGACAGAATGCAAAAAATCACATGTTGTGGATATTTTTAAATATTAATATATGATATATATGATATGATAGCGAAAGGTATGACTTTCGACCTAAATGTGGAAAAAATTGTTCGATTTCCGCTAAATTTTACACAATATTAGTTCTAGACTAGATAGCAAAACATTAGTTCACACTAAATTCAAAATTCTATAGAAGAATTTTCGTTGATACCCTGGTGGCCTTCCCTTGCTGTTATTTCGCTTTTTGGCTATTTGACTTAGAGTGAATACTTAGCCAACTAAAGAGTTACTTTGTTGCTCGTCATTAGAAGCGCTACGCTACAAAATCTATTCACAATCACTTTTAGAGAATCGACGCCAAATTGTCTAGTTGTTAGTCACCACAATATAGAAAGACAGACGAATGTAAGTGATTTAATTGAAAAAAAAAAAAAAAAACAAAACTGCAAAACTTTTATATATTTTATCTAGTTAAGCTGCTCGATAATTATAATTAAATTAATTATACGTTGTTGTAGCACATGTTTTCCATAATTGTTGTTTTCGTATTTTAATTTATTAAATAAATTTCCATTAAATATCGCGATTGAGTTTCTTTGCATCAGTCATACCAACCAATAGTCAATTAACCATATGCGACTTAAGAAAATAAAAAAAAAAAATAACAACTGCACCGATTTGCTGTTTCTTGGAATGTTTGGTTTCGTTCGTTATTGTTTGCAATTTTAATTTAAATTATTAATAATTGTAATAATATTTTACCTCTCCCTGCAACCTCTATGAAATACGTTTGATGTTTAGCGTCGCAGAATATGTACGTTCGTATGCCAATTAGTTACTGTATCGATTTTGTGACAACAATCAATTAAATGTCTTAACATTTAATTAACCATGAAAAAGAGCAATAATTAAACAGAAGGTGAAAATCTGAAAGCTGTTGACACCAGAGAGGTGAACTTAAGATTAATTGGAGAAAAAAAAACCGTGATATTTATGACAGATATTGATCACTTCAAGTACTTAAATGAAATTGAAACTTTAATATGTGTAAGCGAAATGAAGAAATCGTCAAGGAAAAACTATCAGTTTGGCATTTCATATAAGTGAGTAAATTCTAAGAAACAAAATTATATTGTCAAAATATAGTTCATATATGAATAGAAAATTCCGACAGCTGGACCAACGAAGCTCCGCCAAGACAATGCATGTACTTGAAGGAAATGAGAGCTACGATATGGAAGCGAAGACCTTCCCATAATGTTTAACACAACTGGTAATTTAGAAGCCTTGAACGAACAGCCACGATGGGTAAGGTGACTAAGGCAACATCACGAAGAGTTTATTTACCAAGGGCACAATGAGTACTGGGAAATAAATCCCAATAGAAACCCGACATTATACCTATATTATACGTTGATGCAAAAGTATGTGATATATTAGTATATGATATATACGTTTGTGATATACACGAGGTGTGTTCAAAACATAAGGTGAATTTTTTAAATTTCGCAAGCTACGTACATTCGACTTTCGATTATTATTATTTTTTTTTATGTTGGTACACTCGTCTCGAAGATATGTTGACGGTTTTATCCATATAGTATGTTTAGTTAGTTTGTGAGAGGCATAAATAAGACAAGTGTTTTGCGAGTTCGGCGATTTTCTGCTATCGAAGAAAATGTATCAAAAAAGTTGCTTCAAATTTTGTGTAAAAAGTGCTCAAAAACACTTGATATGTTGACGGTGGTGTACGGTAAGAGCACTCTGAATTAAAAAAATGTTTACAAGTGGTATAAGCTTTTCACAGAAGGTCGAGAAAATGTAGATGACGACGCTCGCTCTGGACTCCCCAGCACATCAACAACCGATGAAAATGTTGAGAAAGTGAAGAAAATTGTTATAGAGATGTCATGTCATACGATCGTCGGTTGGCTCATGCCATGCAATCTTTTTGGAAATGTTGGGCATGAAGTGTGTGGCAGCGAAGTTCTTTCCAAAATTGGTGAATTTTGGCAAAAAATAACGGCGCATGAGCATCGCTCAAGAATTGTTGAATGACGTCAACGATTATCCAGATTTGCTTAAGAGGGTCATAACTAACGCCGAATCATGAATATATGGTTATGACATTGAAACCAAAGCCCAATCGTCCAAATGGAAGAGCCCAGGAAAGCTATGACCACAAAAAGCACGCTAAGTTCGATCAAATGTCAAGGTTTTGCTCACTATTTTCTTCGATTGCCATGGCGCGGTGCATCAGGAGTTATTAAAACAAGGTCGTACGGTAAATAAGGAGTGTTATCTTGAAGTTATGCGCCGTTTTCGTGATGCAATACGAAAAAAAAACTCGGAATTGTGGGGAAAAAAATCCATGGCTTTTGCATCATGATAATGTGAGCAGGCGCATTATCATCTTTGCTTGTAAGAGATTATTTGGCCAAAAACAATATCGTTGTCATACCTCAGCCACCGTATTCACCAGATTTTTTCCTGTTCCCAAAATTGAAGAGACCCATGAAAGGGCGACGTTTTGCCACGATTGAGGAGATAAAAACCGAATCGCTGAGAGAAATTAAGAACATACCAAAAAGTGCATATCAAAACTGTTCCGTGGATTGGAAAAAATGCTGGCACAAGTGTATTATATCTGAGGGGGGCCACTTTGAAGGAGATAGAATAGAAATTGATGAATAAATAAATAAAAAAGAAAACTCACCTGATTTTTTGAACACACCTCGTATTACGTTGGTGCAAAAGCATGTGAGGTGCCAGAAGGGGCACGGCAAATTACCAAGTTCTTATAAAAAAACACTCCGAATTAAAAAAGTAAGAAAAAAAGTAGAAACATTATAATTTCCTAAAGTCTTCCCCTCGGAAATTATAGAGGGACCACAGGTTTTTGCTAAACGCCCAATATACGTATGCGTGTATACGTATGTGTGTGTGTGTACCACATAGCTTAAATTACATAGAGAAACCAATTCTCTCTGGGATCCAAAAAATAAAATGTTAGACTCAAGCAAATTTCCCTTGTTCGTTAGAGTTTGACAGCATTTTAGTTTAAGTCCTTGCTATTTACCGTTTATCAGCCATATGAAATCAGTGGCAATGGTCTCTATAATAACACTATTTCGTGCTTTCAGGCGTGATATAAATCTTCCCCACAAACATCGGAAAAATGTAGTTTGCCTGAGAGAGTATCTTAGGAGAGAGAGAGTTCATCTCTCTAGGTTACTTATTCTCTATGGCGTGTATCCTAAGAGTCGTGACTATGCACTCCATTCACATTTTCATGCGCAGAACTAAGATTTCCGAATGCCTGATATATCCTAAATTATACTGCATTTAATTGAATAAGAGAAATATATAGGTACAGGGTTATATTTTTTTGTTGTCAAACCTAAGGTTAAATAAAACACACATACAGCTTTGATTTCGATGAAACTTTTATTTCATTATAAAGCTTGGACTTTGCCATTATGAAATACAATGTTATTTAAATGTCCCACCCTCTGTATTGGTTGCAGCAGTGGATCCTTTTGAGGTAATTTTCGATCACTTTTTCGTACATATCGAACGGTACGTTTGGGGATGACGTAGCCCCACGAAAAAAGTTCAACGGCGTCAAATCGCATAATATTGGTGGCCATTTGACGTCGCCAAAATGTAAAAATTACGCTTTCTGGAAACTTAAACGATTCATATTCGTAAACGCAAACCTTTTACTAAATGAAGAACACTTCAAATGACAGGTATTTAACAGATGACAGCCTTGTCAGTCCGGCGGTTCAGAAATCACTAAATGGACAACACTGTATTTAGGATTTATGAGTTAAACGCAAAGACGCAAGAGAATTTCTTTTTAATTTTGCCAAGCATTATGACACAATGAAACTGCAGTTTTACGATATATATATTTCAACGAAAAAATGAAATTTTGGAAAAATCTGTCAATTTTCATGAGAGATACCCGAAAAAGTATGGCAATGGCCGCTACTTACTCGTATATTCTCAGAACTTAGTTCATTGCATGCGTGAAGCAAGGCAAATATCACCGAGCGTGGCACGATAGTTAATAGACGCGGCTATCATTCGCATGATCGCGGGTTCAACTCCCGATGCGGCTACGTATCGTTGTTTCAGCGGCAGCATTCTCGGTGTGTGTGACGAACACTTCTAGTAGTCGAGTAATCAACAATTCTAGTAAATATGCCTTAAACTGTAACATTCGAAATCGTCATTCAACTATAGATCCCATTGAGTCTGAAGATAGAGTGCGTGTACTTTCAGGGAATGCAGGACATTTTTTTTTTTTGAGAATATATCGATTAAATAGGAAATTTGTGTAGGAGGCATCAGAAAGCACGTGGTCACTTTATCGATTTTTCTCAATCTTTACAGAAAAAAGTTGAATGAATTAAAATCTAGACTAGAGCAGACCACCACATGGAAATTGCAAAGGAGGAATAGAAGTTCGAAAAATTATCTAATTTTCTTGGGAGGTATCATAATACTCTCTACTTTCACTCTGACGCCCCATTTTTTACTCTGAAGCTTTGCATTGACAATTTTAATAGGTCTAAATGAAAGATATGACCCTAAGCATACATAGAATAAGTTGACCATTTGTGTGGGATCACAATTGATCAATTTTTCTCAAGTTTTACAGAGAAATGCCAATCAATATAATGGATAAAAATATAGACTACCGGCTATTGCAGTCAAAAATTTGGAAATTACAGAAGAAAGGCTGCATTTTTGAATATCCGTCAATTTGTAAAAAATTAAAAAATAAATATTGAAATTAGTTATATAAAATAAAATTGGATTTTATATACAATAACAACTAAATAAATGAAATACATTGATAAAAAAAAAGTTATTTGAATTTCTTATTGTAGTGCAAATGGTGTGCCACTCTGTATATAATACGAGGTATGTTCAAAAAGTAAATTGAATTTTCAAATTTTGCAGGCTACGTACATTCGACACACACACCTCGTATATTGATACATTTGCGACATTAGTCAGTTCTATTGCACTTTCTGAAACCGTCTAATGTCAGGCTTTCTGACACCTTCCAGTTGAATGGGGTCATTGAGAAAGATCGTCTTCCATATATTTATCGCGGATATGCGCTAGGCTGGTAGAAAACCTACTTTTAAAGGGCTTGACTCTGGGGATACGTATTAAAGGTTCCGCCGTACTTGCGAAAATTCTGGTTACGGATTTTGTTACAGAGTTTCCTTTTCTTTGAAAGTAAGCTTATTTCAATATCTAGCTTTATTCGACTTTTCGTTATTAGTTCTTAAATTGACTCCAGTTCCTCCTCCTTTCTTCTTCAAAGTTCTACTTTTTCATTCCTTATGTCTGGTTTACTTTTTTTCTTGTGAAACCTCAACAGTTTCTTGTCATTCGTGCCTATCAGGTGCAGAGATCCCAGTTACGAGCTTAGTTAATGACTCTCAACTATACTCCATAATGGTGTGTGCAGCAAAATGTTGCATGAATGAAAACAGTTGCAGCAATAGAGCAAACTGACATTTAATATATCGCATACTCGTATCTTGCGGACTGGTTGCTGGTATCTTCTTTTGTTGTCATCTGCACTTTACAACATAATAACTTTTTAATACAAAATTTATGAAAAAGAGCTAAAGCTTCAAAACAAAGACAAAGCCAAAGCCATAGACATGAAAGGAAATCTTAAAGCGCCAGCAAAAAGAATGCTAGAAATTAAATGGAAAAACTGTAGAAAGAATAAACAGGAAAATATTATTATTATTGATGAAGTTGTGTCAACAGTAATCATATAAAATGTCATGTCTTTGGAGAATTTCTGTAGCCGGAGGAAGAGCAAACTGCAAACTGAAAAAAACGACAAACTTAAATATGCATTCGGTCGCCTGGTATCCGTCCCATAGACGCTAGCCATACAATATGTGTTAGATTGCTTCAGCCAGGTTGATGACTTTCTTTTGTGTCGGCCAACAAACGCCAGAAGTTAAATATTGAAAACTTACAAAACACGACAGGGAGTCACGTTACAAGTGTCGAGAGAGAAAAAATAGCAAAAAAGGCTAACTATAATGGCTTAATTAATTCTATTGAATGAATAGTCCGTTCTATAGTTATTGAAAAATATGAAGAGACAGGATGTTATATTCGCAACAGGTTGATGATTGACTTGTTCAATTTTTTTACACTCATATAATAGCGATAGTAGAGAAAGCGACGTACAGACAGTTTTCATATTAAGAAATAAGTTTTTTTTTTAATTTTTTCTATTTGCAATCTAATTTTTCTGGAAATTAACAAAATATATATATATGTATATATATTTGTTGGACCATCATGTATAACCAAAATTTGTTAATAAAATTACAATTAAAAATAAAATATTTCATATTAAAAAGAAATCCATTATTTTTCCGATAGATGGCTTTAGGAGTTACGCTAGATAACGTTACGAAGATAACATTTTGTAGTCAAAACTATTCAATCAGTCTTGTGATTGTTTCGCTCTGCATTGATTGGGCGCGCGTCGAAGATGAACACCCACAAAGGAAAAATGTACCATACCTACGGCTTTTCTTCTACAAAGGCCAAAACGCAAGCCAGGCGGCTGAAAATATAATTAGTGATTGTAGTCCTGATACCGTAACAGTCAATTACAAGCAATTTCGGTTTCGTCCATCTCATTTCTATAACATTGATATCAAAGATACTCCATGCTCTGAGAAACCAGCTGTCGAAGATGCCTATAGAATGAAGGAAACCGTCAAAGCTGACCTATCATGTTTCTATTACCCAGGGGTTAAATAATGCATAAAAATCTCAATTTATGGTCACTTGAATAAGACTGGATACGAAAGGAAGCTCGATGTAAGAGTTTACGTAAAAAAAAACCTCATGGACCGAATTTCCACCTTCGAATCGCTGCTGATCCGCAACAAATTCTACTCATTTCTGAAACGGATGGTGACTGGTGATGAAAAGTGGGTCGCTTACAACAACACCAAGCAAAAACCGTCGAGTTGTGCTGAGAGGGCGCAAATAGTGGCCAAGTGGCCAGGATTAATGATCAGAATGATTTTGCTATGTGTTTGATAGGATTGACAGGAAATCATCTACTATGAAAACATTTAAAAATTAAAAATTAAAATTAAAATTTTATATATGCTCTCAAAACCTGCAGCTTAATTTAAAATGTACACTGCAATCGGTTGACTGCAGTAGCATCTCCCAGTTTTCCGTAACAACGCATGCAAATAACATGTGTCTTCTAAGTACGCTTCAATATTTGAAAAAATAATCCGTAACATCTCGCTGTTTTCTATTCACAATATCAATAAATCATATGTATTTTAGGGTAACCATCTTCTTCACCGATAGGCTGAATAGATCACCAAATAAACCGTTACTGTTTCATTTTTTTTTTTTCAAAAGAATTCCTTTAATACCCTCCAACTCTTCTTTTGCGTTTTGAAAAAAGAAATCTGAATTCCAGATAAAATCCAAGAAATAACTTCACCAAGTTGTAACTAATTTCACTAAAGATATTATGCCAAATTAACGGTCATACATATAAAATCACTCGCCGCCACCTATCATATACCATTTGTACTAATATCATTTCATTGCAGTTGGGCCAATGCTATAACACATCATAAACATTAATTTGAAAACAACTCCTTTCAAAATGTTCATTCTAAATGATCAATAAAATTATGTTGAGATGAAGGCGGCAAATATGAGACGTTGGGCAAACCATGTAAAAAGCCATTGAATAAAGCGAATATAAATCCAATTTCCGAATACATGACCGTTCATTTTTATCCATTGCCCCGCAAATATACACGGTGCTAAATGCTATAAATTTTATCAAAAGAATTTCGTAAGGCTTTGGCACATAGAGGTTCTCCAACAGTTCTTTCACGTTTTGATAAATAAGCCAAGAAATTCCAAATAGAATCGACGAAGGCCCAATAAAATGTTTGTCTAACTTTATTGAAGGGTTCATGTTAGGTAAAAGTCACCTATCGTACATTATTTGTACTAATTTGGAAACCATCGCCTATGCCTATACAACAAATATTTAAGGTTTCAATCCAATCGGAAGCACATTATAAGAGACCATATCCAACACGCAAGCAATAACTCTTAAGGTAGTTTCCTTCAAAATGTTTAGCCAAAATAATCAACATTTAAGTTTCCATACAAATAATTATAAATTCTTTTTTTGTATTAGGTAAACATTGGATATTTAACAAAATATACATGGAACTAATAATATAAACAAACCATTATTATGTTAACTTGAGAATAAATTGAGGTTGATCAATTAAACCAGTATCGAAATTTGTAGCTACATTTTTATATTTCATTGAAAGAATCACATTAAAATCTTAGCACGTTAATAATTGCCCCAGTCCTTTTGTGTTTTATTCAATAAACAAAGTGTTCCAAATAGAATCGATGCTTAGTAAGATATTTACCTACGATGGGTAACGGTTTCACATATGCTAAAAGATAACTAAAAATACGTGTCACATAACTGCTATATAAGAAGACAACTCTGCCGCCCCCTATCACATATTATTTGAACAAATTTGGAAACAACGTGAAATCGAAAACCCGCCAAGATTTTGTTGAATTCTCCGGAATTTTATAGAAGCCAATGTCCAGCCAAGGACCAAGCTTCTGTCCAAAGTTTATAAGATGAGTTCGTAAACTTATAATATACATGACCAAAAATTAAAGTAGGTTGCAAAATTGTTTTTTGTCAAATTCTTAGCTCGTTGTCTGTGTATTCATTCATAATTGTTGCGTATGCTCTCCAGAATAGTACAATTTTTTTGATAAATTATTGGCGTCCAAATTCATTTGAGATCATGTGAAAATGCGAATTGTTTCAGGCATCGGAGAAAATGCTATGTTCACCAAGTCATAACCTCAGATAGCATTGCGATATTTAAACAAGTGATGTCTGATAAGAAAGTTGATGCCCTCTTATCTTTAATCCTGCCATAATATTAAACTATTCTAATATTAAACTATTATAAGTAATGCAATTTCATAACAACTTATAACAAATTCGAACCAAAAAGACTTGCAAAAAATCGATAACTGAAAGCTTGTACCCTGGATCAAAATGCTCAACAAAAAACTGAATATCAATGTAATTTGAGAATAAATAAGTTCTCTCTTTTCTTTGTCCGCCAGCCCCATTCCAAATACTTGCCAATTTATTTATATTTTTCTACAAAGAATTTCATTCAAGCCTTAGACCAAAAATGTTTTCCAACACCCCTTCTCTTGGGTTTCATTAAATGAAACTAGAAATTCCAAATCGGATTGACTTTGTTAATTGCTTTTTAATTTGATTACAACTTTTCCACGAAATCACATATCTAGCGGTTGGTAATGGTTGTTGTTGTTGTTGGCGGCAGCAGTAGTTTTTCCCAAAAACATTTGCTTGTTTTCCGATCATGTTGTAAACTGAAAATGGCATGTTGTTAACATAATAAACAAATTGTTTAAGACTTTATTTGTACGTCAGGTAAAACCAGCTCCTGCTTTAACCCCACCAATTGGTTGGTTGATGTCTGTTTAATGACGACGTTTGGCTCCCTAGAATGGGTGATAGGTAGGAGACTGGATTTCATTCAATGGTACCAAATTTGTTTTGATGTTCGGTATTTGCACTCTATCGTCGGCAAAGTGATTGATAATTGTAATATGTATGTGTGTGGTTTTTACAACATACAGATTGCATGTAGACTCATTTACAAGGAATTATTTAACAACTCCTAAAGTTATGCAGTGGTTTTTCGTCGCTTTCCTTGGCAGTGATGCAAGGTTATGTTATTATTGCAGGTTTACGGAGAAGGCTAAATGCGAACATAACATGAAGAGGGATGATAAGCAGATTTCATATATCTCGCGAAAGAAATCCTCTGACATTGCAATCTAACTAAATATCATCATTGTTTGATGCAATAATTCATGTTGCGCCTGAAGGCAGGCTGTGCTTTTCCACTAGCCGATATTGTAATTTGGTGCTTATACATAATACATTATAAACCACATGGACTTGAGCAAAAACGTCGTCAAATTCGATTAACTAACAAAAAACTGCTTAAAGCAGTGAATATTTAAATTTTTAGAGCCGATAGAGAATTGGCAGACATGGAATTACGTGACTGACAGCGTTCTACCAAATTCCAGCCGATTGTCATTAGATTTCAAAAGATAAAATGTTTGCTCAGTAAGTTCAAGCGATCTTTTTTTGTTGATGGAGTTCGATAACTTTTTGGTTTAAGTCCATGATGTTAATAATTTACAAGAACTATGGCAATGAGCTCTAGCGCAGCATATTTTTAGGCGTGATATAAAGAAAATGATGGAAGAAAGTAATTTCGGTCACATAGATAGAGCTTTTAGTGGTTCTGAAATGCTTTAGCTTAGCTGATTAAATTGTATTTTATATTGTTACACGCTTGATATTCCAAGCTTCAATTTGTGATATGTGACTTTTAAAGAAGAAGCATTTTCAATATGTATTGCTCATTTCTTCCTGAAAAAAGCAGAAAAGTCGCGGAAGTCGAACGCACTTGCCAAAATTGATTCACGAACTTCCGTTCTAAAAATTTCATGCCCAAAGATAATCATCGCAGCAGTCTGTAAAACGGGGTTAGAGACTACGAAATCAAACCCATTAATCTAGTAGGACCGATACGTTTCTGTGGCAGAGAAGTTGCAGAGGAGCTGAAAGAGTCTCACAGGATAATTGAAAACCATTTGAAGAGCCTTGAACTAGCCTAAAAGCTCGATAATTGGGTTCAACTCGAGCTACAAGAAATCGTCTTAAAAAAGGGAATAAACATTTGAGATTTATCGCCCATATTGAAACGCTTTTCACTGGGGATACAAATTTGGTTCTTTATTATAGTGCCAACGGAAAGAGATCCTGGTCCAAGCGAGATGAACGCGCACGAATTTCATCAACAATTAAATTGCATCAATAAAAGGTTTTGTTGTCATTTTGGTGGAATTTTAAGGGAGTGATTTACTGTGAACTGCTTCCAGGGAATCAAACCATAAAGTTTGAGGTCTATTGTTAATAATTGATGAAGGGCGATGAAACACTAAAAGAAAAGGCCACGACACCGCTAAGCCTTAAACATTCATGAAGACTCGGCAACGAACATTACATCTTGAATGTAAATTAATGCCACATACACTTTATAGTCTTAATATGACACATTCTGTATTTTTGCTTATTCTGGTGTTTACAAAATTTTTGGAATGAAAAAGCTTTCAATACAGGTACCTAAAAACCATTTTGAACCAGTAAATTTCTGATAAGGATGCGATTAAATTAGGAAAAATCGGAAAATTTAAATGTACTTTCAAATAGCACCAATTGTGCTACAATAAAATATTCTAACAACTTTTCTTTTAATCAATGTATTTAATTTATTTGTTTCTTTTTACTCCATAGAAATTTCAATTTTATTTTATATAACTAATTGGTTTTGAAGATAATAGATCGTTTATGACCTCCATGCTCATTCACGCATATGCGTTACCTGATCAGAAAATTATTCACTGCGGCCTGAAGTGTTGAAGTCGGAATCGCCTCAATTATTGTTTTAATGGACTACTTGAATTCACTCAAAATTCTTGGTTTCATTTTGTATGCCACCTTTTGCTTGGCATAACCCCTTAAAAAAAGTCTGGCGTGGTCAGGTCAGATGACCTTGGAAGACAGCGGAAAATGGAGTTTCTGGATATTAATTTGTTTGGAAATTTTCGTTGGATCTCCGCAATAACCGGTCTCTGGTTACGTGTGCAGTTACTCCATCTTGCTGAAACCAAATGCTGTTGAAACGGATACGTCTTCGGCGCGATTCTGAGTAAAACTCCTTCTACATCTTTAAATAACGGTCCTGCCTGACATAGACATTGTGTTTGTAGCACGATTCATGCGCCACCCTGCATAAAGGCTTCTTAAGCACAAGTGGTGATAAGAATCAGTTATTCTAATGCCAATCTGGATCCAAAAATTTGCCAGAACGATGGGAGAGAGTTATTGAACAAAAGAGCACATCGTAGGTTAAAATTATTTAGTTGTATACAAAAATTAAGATTTACTTTCAACAAAACTCCGAAATTACTTTCTTGCCGATAAAATAGTTTAGTTGAACCTGTGAAGATCGTAAGAGCTGACAAAAATGAAATCTTTATTTCATTTGCCTCTATGGTACTAACAAGACTAGAAACTTAGGGGGACATATTCTTATTCTTCTTAAATGGCGACTGGAATAGACATATCTTATCCGCTATACGCCGCCCGTACAAAATAATTCTAAACGCTTTGATCTTCTGCGCTTCTCCCCCAATTCGTCACACCAAGAGTCGATAGTACTTCAAAAGCCTGGTCTTTTCAACGCAGTTTTTGTCGCTCTCTTTTGCGCCGTCCAACGAGTTCGTTGTCGAAAACTTTCCGTGCGGGAGCATTTGGGTCCATCCGCACAATATGACCCAGCCAACGCAAACACTGTATAGTAATGCGTTTGACCACGCCGATGTCGGCATGTATGTAGCTCATACAGCTCATTGTTCAAGCGGTGCCGATACTCTCCGTTAACGATGATGTATATTTTCCGGAGTATTTTCCTCTCGAAAACTGCCAGAACTGATTCATCCGCTTGTGTCATAACCCAGGATTCTGCGTCGTATAACAAGATAGGCAGAACCAATGTCTGGTGCAGTCGGATTTTTGTTTGTCAAGAGAGGGCTATATCATTGAATCGCTTGCTTAGCTCATAGTAACATCTGTTAGCAAGCAATACTCTCCTCTTGCATATACATTTCTTAAATTCCAAGCACATAATATAGAGTCCTCCCATAGTTTCATATGACCTGCCCATTGTATCGTACAACTCCAACTAGTTTCCATTGTTTTAATGCATTTTTTGTTTTCCTTTCGTTTTGTTGCTGTTTTATAATGGAATGAATGATCTCTCCGAAATATTTGTACACCTCTATAACACTGTATATGTCAAATTTTTATCACTATTCAAATAACACCTGCAATTTGTCCGTTCGCCAGCTTTAATGCGGTAGTGGCGGCGGTGGTGTCGGCGGCGGCGGCGGCAACGATTGCCAATGATTGCCCGCTGCCGCCGACAAAACAAATCTCCTCCTTCTTCTTCCCTTCGCACATATCATTCAAATATTCGCTCAAACAAGAAAATTTCTATGTGCATACCTGACTACATTCATGTGTACTTTATACACACAAATGTGTAAACCACATATGTATATTTGTATGTGGTTTTTTTCTCCTATTGATCAATCATAAAATTTTTGTTTAGCTTAAGGCAAATACTTGAATTCTGTTGTTGACTTCAACGTCGAACAACGAATTGATACTTAAATGGTATTGAATGCTTTATTATTATTGTTATTTCTAAACATTTCATTTTTGGTATTTGTCGACTATTGAGGAGTAGATTCTCCTTCCGAAGCAAGTAAAAAACGCAAAATAATTGCTAAAATGATGTATAGTTTTGACAAGTAATAACTGTCATGAGAATGTCTTTAATGTCATGGGAAGATATACAAGGAATGGAAAAAGAGTCAGAAGTTGGACTAGAAAATGTTACAAAATTGCAAAAGAATATGGAGATGCTATTGAGATGATATTTAGTATCATTAATGTACTAAATATCATCTAAGTACAACAACAAAATACGCGAAAATAATCTGCTAGCACACGGCAACGAAATAAACTTTATCTACGAAAAGTTTCCTCATGCTGCTACAGCCTTCACAGACATTGAGAAGATCACACTTGCAAAAGAATCCTGAATTCTGTACTTTTAAAATAAATCCATACACATTTGCCAATTGTTTCTCATTACAGCGATTACAAAATATAATTGATTTAACGAAATGTTGCATCAAATTGAATACTGTACGAGTATTTGCAATTTGTTAGAGACAACTAATACGGGGTGTCCGTCGGGAAAGTATATTACTTTGTTGTGCCGCCATTTTGGTAAACATTAGCCTTGACAGTTCATATTTGGCAGTCGTGAAGTAGAGACGCACCAAATTTATTATGGAAAAATATTCGGTAAAGCAAAGTGTTTTAATCGTTAAAACATTTTACCAAAATCAATCATCGATTACTATGACGATAGGAAAGTTACGCGAAATTTCTGGGAGAAACAACATGCCAACAAGACGCACTATTTATCGTGTAGTGAATAATTTCGAAGAAAGAGGGTCTGTAACTGATAGGGCCAAGCATGGACAACAACGACGTACTGCAAGATCGGCTGAGAACATTCCTGCTGCTCAAGAAAGTGTTCAAAACTATCCATCAACCTCAATTCGACGCCGTGCTTAGGAGTTTGGTCTGCAAAGAACAAATTTGGCACAGTTTTGCACAAGAATTTGAATTTGTTTCCATTTAAGATTCAGTTGACACAAGAGCTTCATCCACAAGACCATTTACGCCGCCGTTCATATATCAATAGGATGTTACAACTCGCCCAAGACAACCCAGATTTTCATGAAAAAATCATAATGAGTGACGAGGCACTTTTCATTTGAATGAATATGTGAATAAACAGAATAGTCGGTTCTGGGCAATGGAAAACCCTCAAAAAGATGGTACCGCATCGCATACAGCCAGGATTACAATGGAATTACTGCGAGACCTCTTTCCACAACAAGTTATTTTTAAGAAATGGTGATGTTTATTGGCCTCCACGGTCGCCTGATTTGACTGCTCCGGACTTCTTTTTGTGGGGACATCTGAAAAGGAAGGTTTATGCAAACAAACCAGAAACGCTTGAGCAATCTAAACAAAATGTTCGTGATGAAATTAATGACATAACGCGTGAAATGTGTGAGAATGTAATGAAAAATGTGCTCAAAAGGGCTCGCATTTGTGAGGCTAACAGAGGCGAACATTTATCTGATATAGTATTCCATACATAATTGCTGACATTAAATAAAACATTTATCAATATAAGATCCAATCTCTCGCATTTAATCTAAAATTATAAACAAACAAAGTAGTATACCTTCCCAACGGGCTCCCTGTATTTCATGTGAAAATTTCCTATTCAAAAAATAGACAACGTTTTCGAAAGCCTGCTATTCGAAAATTTCTGAAAGCCTGCTATTGCAAAATTCAGAAAATAAATTATTTGAAGCATTTTTACCTTTCGCAATTGGCCGATAGGCCTTTTCCTCTGCCACGAAATAAAAGTAGATCCGGTAGATCTGATTCAGATTAAGAAACGAAATAGTATAAAACTATATTTACGTTTCAATTTTCTCGAATCAAAATAGAAACAGAATAAACGTAGGGTTTTAATTTCGTTTCGAATCAATGTACATATGAAGCGAATTTGTTGTTTTAAATTTAAATCAGAAACGAAACTGAACCTTCAAGGAGGTCCCTGATTTGTATCATACTCTGAATTTGTCCCTCGTAAATCCATCAAAACGCAGCGATGACAGTGATTACATCATGCTAAATAGACGACTACACACGGGTGATCAGAGAGACTCCTCAAGCAGGAAAAAACGCTACCAAGACTAAATTGGTAAGACTTGTTTGAGAAAGTCCTCTAAGGAAAGCAATTGGAAAATAGCTAAGAACATCGAAAAAATGGCAAATTACATTATTCTATGTTGTAAAGTCATACTGGCTATATAACTTAGGTACTACCACTGTTGACAGTCAACAGCCCGACACATCGAACTTTGACCGGCAATTACTATAATTGATATTAGCTAACTTTTCCAGTACAAATGTGAATGTGAGAAACTCGGCGCTATTCTTTTTTAGGGGAAGAACAGTAAATGAATCCATGGGAAAGGTTTATCTATATAATCGTTTCAAAACCACCGACCTGGCAGGGCTGTCAGCCGTTAAATACCTGTCATCTGAAGTGTTATCTATTTGGTGAATATACATAGTGAATTAAGCGAATATGGATCGTTTAAAAACTTACTACAAAAATGGTGATTCAATCGTGGGCTTTCAATCGAACAAAATTTTCTTCAGCGATAAAGTTCATTTCTCACTCGGTGGTTACGTCAACAAGTAAAATTGCCGCAAAAGGGGTTTGGAAACCACAGAAGTGATTGCATCTGGAAAAGGCGACTGTTTGGTGCGTCTGCAGGAGCTATTGGGCTGTCTTTTTTTGAAAACTACCTCAAAAGGATCCACTGCTGCCACCAATCCAGAGGTGCTCATTTAAATGACATTTTATTTTGCACATAATGGCAAGTCCGTCCAAGCATTATAATGAAATAAAAGTTTCATCGAAATCATATGTTTATGTGCGTTTTATTTAACCTTATTTTTGAAACCGAAAAATGGATAACCCTATAGCAATAAACGAAGGTTTCTTCAATATTTGCCTGAAAAATTTATTTGTATTCCTGCAAAGGATTTCACATCCATTCATGATCCTGATCATGACTAAATATTTTCGATTTTAAATATTGTCCCACTGTTCAGTATGATGACAACATTACAGGCAAATTTCTTCACTTTTCTTTCGCTCGAGTGAAATTCTGTCATATCGCTTTTGCGTTATGGGTAATTATGATTTAACACATTCGCAGTAATGTTGCTCATTCTTGCGGTTTATTTGTCTCTGAAACCGCAAAATATATTTCCTGCCCTCCTATACCGTGTCGACGTATACCCGGACTCCTGCCGGCATATTTGTGAATGTGATTTGACTTTTTTTCGATTCTCATTCACATGTTTGATGCAATTTACGTTGTAATATAAAGTTGAAGTGTCATTTTAAGTATTTAGCAAAATGAAAACCAGAGAAAACATGTCTGTCCATTCCAACGCAGTTCCCAGTCCCTGGCCGTGGGGTTTAAGTTTTTCTTTCACCAACTGATTTGGTGTCACATTTCCTGTGATAGTTTCAGTGCTCTTTTTTTTCTCGTACTCTTTCTTGTTTTGGGAAAAGTAAGAAAGATGTAGATGGATGCAACCAAATACCACATATTGTGGTCACGGGGAACTCAGACGACCGTCCCGTCAACATCCAATCCACAGACAAGTCATTGAAGATGTGA
This sequence comes from Philornis downsi, assembly GCA_019455685.1. Taxonomy (NCBI): domain Eukaryota; kingdom Metazoa; phylum Arthropoda; class Insecta; order Diptera; family Muscidae; genus Philornis; species Philornis downsi. Next base: position 5,320 of record JAHXMU010032350.1, on the reverse strand, counting down.
TTTCTTTGTCAACGCTCCTTGACTGGATCGGTTGGTTCAGTTCGGTTGGTGCAACAACAAAAAATTCTCATGATTAGCAAAAAGAGTAGTTTGAAAATGACACTAAATGATGGCAGTGACTGTATGTATGTGTGTGTGTGTGTAAGAATATACCGCTAAGTGAGTGAGATTTAATAAATTGTTGGGGAACAATTATGTCGGCTATTATGAAAATGACGTCTGAATGGCAATTAGAGTGGCCTAAAAACTGGTCACAATATAGAGGTGCGAAGGAAAAGGTTGGTGATGTATCTTAAGTGCATAATCTTATATCGAGAAGTCAAATTGTGTTAGTAGGTAGAAGCGATTATTAACAGGCAAATTATGAGAAATATATATTTCTATAAATGGTCCACAAAAAGGGGTTTATAGAAAACTTAATTGGAAACACCAAAAAAATGTCGATGTAAGCAGTTGTAGCTCTAAATTAAAGTCACATTCGAAGCGATGATTGACATTTTAATTGACTACGAAATGAAACCAATCATCACTACCGTTAATGCGACCATACGATTGACGCCAGTACAAAAACAATAAGAGCGAATTGACTAAATCAAGAGCAAGAATTTCTGCCTAAACTTCGACTTGAGAATGGCATCTACAAAGCAACATGTATTAGAATATCTGATAGGAGCTAAACTATATAATTGGAAATTCTTTAAAGACATATTCGGTAACAAGCTAACGAAGCATCAAAGTCTGTACTGATTAAATCATTTGCAAGACTTTCATCAGGTTCTCCCTACTCAGCGGATTAGTGAGTCGACTCAGAAGTATACTGATTGATCCATGTTTCGCCACCTATTACATACCGCATGATTTCATTGAAAATGTAACTGCTGAATTACTTGTTTATTGCACTACTAAACTATTGAACAATTGAGGTGTTACTGAACTGATGTACTGCCGAAATATTAATCAATGGAACTGTTGAACCATAGACTTTTGAATTAACAAGCTATATACTGAACTTCATAAACATTGAATTATCAAAGTTCCAGTCGAGCACTGCTACTTCATGAGAACAATATTCAAGTTTATGGATTACATTGTTTATTGAACCACTAAACCGTTAAATAATTGAGGTTTTACTGAACTGATGTACTGCTGAAATATTAATCAATGAAACTGTTGAGCTATTGAATTAACAAGCTATAAACTGAACTATATTCAATATTTATAGAATTATCAAAGTTCCAGTCGAGCACTGCTACTTCATGAGAAGTAATTTCAAGTTTGTGAAATTATATTGTGCACTGGTTCATTTTTCACCTCTTACATATTATTTATAATATTGTGTAAACTATGCCATATCTGCCACGAACACGTTTTCAAAATTTCGTTGCAATTGAATGAATAATATAGGAGACATCGGCCAACACACAGAGGTTCAGTAACACATAGATTCGTATACGTCAAACATAAGTATTTTATAATACCCAGAAAAAAAGTAACACGCTGAACGAAGCGTTTGAAGTGTCAAATATCTTTTGAGCAAATGTGTTTAATGTGTCTCATTTATTTATTTTTTTTTTTTTTTTTTTTTGTTGATTGACCATTTTCCGGGCGTCTGACTGGTTTGCTGGTAGACACAACAAAAGCGTAAACATATACGAAACTTCCCAGAACTTGGTACAGATTAACCAAATCGAAGCCAGGGATTGTAAGCGGGATATATTCATGTCATTGGTTTTATTCAGCATAGTTGGAATGACCCGAATTAGGTTAACTACGCACCATTTCGTTCAATAACTTGTTGCCGTTTCAAATGTAATTTCGTTATGCCTCTCTTATAGAAATCGTCATCTCTGTTGGCTAAAAAAATTCGACAGTTGGTTTTCACAAGCTTCTCTGGAGGCGAATTTTTCATCAGCAGATTCATTCGCCACATATAAGAACAAGTGGCCATCACATGGTGCCAGGTCCAGACCAAAAGATGGATGCGTAATAAGCCCCCAATCAAGCTCCAAAAGCTTGTGGTGAGTCACTATCGATATGTGTGGCCTGGCGTTTTCCTGACTGAACACAATTCCTCTCCTATTGGCCAAAAGCTGGTTGCCAGAATTAAAAGTTTGGAAATAGGGAAGCAACTCATACTAAATGACTAGCTACCAATCCTACCTAGCACACAGAAAAACCTTCCAGGCTGGACGTCAATGATGGGTTGATCACCGTTTACGCCGGCTGACGGTGATTAAACCATGATAGTTTCTACTTGACGTTATCATAAGTCACTTCCAATTTTCATTGCCAGTCACCTTCCCCTTCAAAAATCGTTTGATTTTGCTGGGCCTCGTGATTTGCAGATGGAAATTCGATACATAAATTTATTTTTTCTTGAAGCTAACCCGTGTGGCACCAACACATCGAGCTTCTTTTTGTGCGCAGTCTTATTCAAGTGGTACCAAACGATTCTTTTGTGCAATATTTAACTCCTGAGCAATGGAAACAATGCTTATATGACAGTAGGACCTAGCAATGTCCATTATTCTATCGATGTCTTCAATAACCGGCCTTCCAGACCTTGGTGTATCTTTAATGTCAAAATTCCCGCAACGAAATAGACGATATCAAAATTGCGCATGATTGGATGTTAAGGTACTAGGAGGACCATAATCACTCATATCATATTTTCAGCCTTCTGGCTTGCATTTTTACTTCTATCAGAGAAAATTTGTAAAATGTGGTGTATTTTCTCTTTGCTGTTATTCATAATGAGTGCTCACATAATTCTGAGACAAACAATCACAAAACTGTCTAAGCAACGTAATCCGATCGTAGATATAGCACGCGATTACAGATTATTAGAAATATAATGGATTTCTTTTTACGAATCATTTCCACATTTTCTGTTTTATGATATTTTGAAATCGCACTTAGATGACGATGCCTATCTTAAGGACATAAACAATAACAATAATAACAAAAAATGTAGGGTTATCCATTTTTCGGTTTCAAAAGTAAAGTTAAATAAAACACAAATAAAACTATGATTTCGATGAAACTTTTATTTCATAATAATGCTTGGACGACGTTGTCATTATGTACAAAATACAGTGTCATTTAAATGACCGCCTCTGGATTGGTTGCAGCAGTCAACCCGCAAGCGTTATTTTCGAAAAAACTACGGCCCAATGACACCTCCGGAACATAACGATCACCAAAACAATCACTTTTTTCCGGATCCACAATCACTTCTGGGTCCTGCGAGCTCCATATGCGTCAATTTTGCTTGTTGACATAACCACCGAGTGAAAAATGAGCTTCATCGAAAAAAAAAATGACAGTCCACGTTAGAATTACCACTTTCGTAGTAAGTTATAACTATTTTTTTGCGTTCTTCGGTTGTTAAACGGTTCATATTCGCAAATGGCAAACCTTCCACTAAATAAATAACACTTCAGATGACAGGTATTTAACAGCTGACAGCCTTGCCAGACCGGCGGTTTTGAAACCACTAAATGGATCGCTGTTTTGAAAAATTGTTATAATTTGTAAACTACATCGAAATTCAGAATAAGTAAAATAATAACCAATAAACACGACATTATCCTAACACCACTTATGTAGGTCGTTTTTGCTTGTGACCACAGTTATATTTGTATACGGAAGTGTACTCGTGCATATTTAAATGTTCTACTGACAACTTCTGAACTAATGGACTTTTGCGTTATTACTAACATATCGCACAATTCAACTACTAAAGTATTTACATATTTAAGTTATTGGAATAATAAAACAATTGACATGCTTCATACAATATATTGAACTACTAAAATTGCGAATAATTGGAATGTTGCTCTGTTGAACTACTGAACTATTGATATGTTTGTTTGTTTAGCCAATGACTTATTGAAATATTGAACTAGTGTACTACAGAACTATCGAATCAATGAATTATTAAATTATTATTTTATTATTCTTATTACTTTCTTATTTTCATTTATTCATATTTCGCTTTTCCACTGACTTTGTCTGAATCAATGAATCACAAAATTCATTGTATTGATGATTTTTGTTTTCATGTTTTTCTCACTACTTCCACTCCAAAAAAAAAATATATATATTGAATTCTTTCACAAACAACACTTAAATCATTGTTCCTAATCCGTTCAGTTCATGCAAAAGCCCTTTCAGAAATTTTGTTTTGAAAAATTATGGATTAGTTGAAAGAAGAAACTAACAAGTGGGACGTGCCCAAAATAAATTACTTACAAGCATTCAAACTTTGTTACAAAGTTTTTGGAACCTTTAAGCTAATAGCGGCTGTCGTTTGGTCGCCTGGTGCCATTGCTGATGTCGTCTTGTGTGCGGTTGCGGTTCTTGTCGTTGCCACAACGATTGTAGAGCTTAAATCCCCGCCAAATGACTTAACGTTTATTTGTGGGGCGATTACTTCACCATCCAGCATAACCAACCGAAAAAAGAAACTTTTTGGAGACAAGCATGCGACGAGTTTAAACTTTATATTATTTCCATAGGGCAAAAAGAAAAATATCTGGTTAATTCGAAGCACGCGCTTTTGAAAGATGATGACGAGACGCTTGTTATACCAAACAACCAACCAAATCGTAAACCCACAAATTATAGGCTTTTGTAAAGTGTTAACAGACATCAAACTTGAAATCACTTAAATGGTACTGAATACGAATTTATACGATTACCATGAACTTTCGTTAGCAACTTCATGGAGGAGAGCCCAACCAACTGAGGAAACTAAAAATTGTTTGGGTGTAAACCTTTAGAAAAACATACGAGTATATCGACACTTAACCATCGGCTGGAGCGGTTTGCACTTCTCTATCTCTGTTAACCATTTCCGTTATCGAGTTGGAAGCCTAATAAAATGTTATTATTATTTGAATATTTTTGAAAATCTTAAAACATTTTATAGTTATTTATCACCTACCACACACTGGCTTAGCAACGACCATGCTATAGCTCATTGGATTATCTACAGATTTCATTCATACCCCTGGGATTGGTTAATAGAAAAACTTTGTGCTCTTAACTGTCTGTTTGTGGAACTGTGTTGGCCTGTTTTGGGGAATTGAAACACCACAGACGTAATGTAAAATATATCTTTAAATAACACTCATGGTATATCAAGTAGATCAAGGTTAACAATGTTAGCAGTTTACATTTCTATTTTTTGACGACAGAGTAGTGGCGTGCATGTGTGACATTAAAAACATGTATAGTTGGATTCTGTAGAAGATGTGAAACCTTGAATGTTTTTTTTTAGCTGAAGGATTCTGATAACAGTCACCTTTGCAAAAGA
>JAHXMU010032347.1:0-10251 GCA_019455685.1 Philornis downsi | reverse complement strand
TTCGGATTAGAAAGAGCCTCACCAGTCGAAAATTTTTCGTATAAACTTGCGTTTTATCGCCACTTGATTATTTCTTGTGGAGTTATATTAAGTCGTTAGTCTATGTAGACAAGCCAAACACTATTGAAGCCTTACAGGATAACATAACACGAACGAATTTCAACACTAAAAGTAATCACATAGAGAGAGTGAGAGCTACTTTTGAAGCCTTACAGGATAACAAATGACGAAAAATTGAACCTTCCGAATGGACATTTTGAGACGGAGACGCGGACAGCATTTACATGAAATTATCTTTAAAAATTAAATGGCAAGGACTAATTTATCGATTCCAATAAAAAATTTTAATATAAGATGCAAATTTGAATGTTTTATTCGATTTAAAAAAAAAAAACAACGATTAAAAAATCACCCTATACATACTTGAATGGAAAAATTGAAAGGTAAGCCACGAGCCACTTAAACGTTATGAATTATCTTTGATTTCTATCTTTACGTAGTTAGTTATGCATCCTTTTTCCACTCCCTTAAAATTATTGATAAAAATCTTAATTTGTGTAAAAGGTTCAAAAGGATTTCTAATGCTTATCAAAAATTAAATTGGATTTTGTTAGCACTTGACCTCTGACCTGTTTCTTTGTTATCCTTTATTCAAGTGTTTGGACACCACCTGAGATGTAGTCAGAAACCAGTGAACAAGAACAAAAGAACCACCTCATCATAAAAATGTAACCAAAACTATAAAAGGCAAACAATGCACACAGTACGGAGATCCTTTAGAAAGAAGATAACGAGAGCGAATTAAGAGAGAGAGAGAGAGATAACAGGAGAAAGTTTGCAGGCTGAAGATTTATTTAGGATGCCGATTGATATTATGCATAGTTAAATGGTCGTTGTTATCGCTGTTATGGTCAAAACCTTTTACAATAATAAGGGGTTGTTTGAGAGATGAATGAATGAAACAAAAAACGTTTGATAAACGACTAAAGGACAGAGGAAGCCCTTCACTTAGGTAGAAACTGTGACCAACAATTGTGTTGGAAGGACTGGTTGCCGGTTCGCTATTGAGGGTCTTCTTGAAAGGTGTTTATTTTGTCGTGTAATAATTATGTGTCAACGAATTATAACGTCAATTTGATGTATACAAAGTATAATATTACAAGAAAAGGGTGTTACGAGGTTTCAATGGCACCAAATTGTCATGACATTGATATTGATTTAGGTTTATTGAAGCCAGAGAGTTTAAAAAGACAATAAAATGATATGATATTGCTTACATTGTTGACATCTTTGAAAAGGAAATGTTAAGATCAATTGCAGTCATATCAATGCAGTCGTATTCTTCCTATACAGGCGGTATAACCACAAACCAGATTCTTTTGTCATCTATCATTTTGTTGTTTTGCAATTTATCATCACGAGCAGGATTCTTTCACAAACTGTTTATTATTTTTCTTATTTCGTTAAATCTTGTAGGGATGGTTTAATTGAATTAGTTCCAAAAATCATTGACCTCATTTTTAGATGTTATAAATAACTAAAGGTCATGAATGTTATATGAAAAAATAACTTTTAATAATTCTCTTTTGGCTACCGTTCAATTTTTCATTATTGTTGACTTCATTATGACTACGGACCTTTGACAAATGTTGCATTGTTTAAATTATCAAACGCATAACACTTAAAGGGTGTCCCAACAAGAACGCAAGATTTAAATGACTGATGCAGCAATTGAATTGTTTCTCTGGCTGTATGACATGTGGCGCCGTCTTGTTGAAACCACATGCCCTCCACATTCATTTCTTCAATTCTGGGCACGAAAAAACTGGTCATCATTTCACGATACCGAACACCATTGACTGTTTGCGCTTGACATGCCTCATTTTCATAAAAAGAAGGTCCTATGATTCCCCCAGCCCAAAATCCACACCACACAGTGGCACGTTGAAGATGCATTTATTTCTCGTGAATCACTCGAGGATTCTCCTCACCCCAAATGCGACAATTCTGCCTATTGACGAAGACATCAAGATGGAAATGGGCCTCGTTACTGAAGATGATTTTATCGGAAAAATCTGAATTTTCATGTTGTCTCTTCAACACCCAATTAACAAACTCCATGTCCATGGTCAGCTGGCTTCAGCTCCTGAGTCAATTGAACTTTGTATGCATGAAGATGGAAATCTTTTGCTGCATAGTGGATTTGGAGACACCAATTTGCTGAGCTCGGTGTCGAGTTAAGGTGGATGGAGTTTGGGCGACATCATCATGTACAGCTGCGACATTTTCGGTCGATCGACCTGGTCGAAGACGCGTTGTTGTCTTTACATCACAACAGACCCAGTTTTGGCAAATTTATCCATTAATCTCTTTGCAGTTGACTCTTTTGGAGCATTATTGTGACCCCAAATTGATCGCAATTTGCGAACTGTAGCCTCAAATTGTTCACCATTTTGGTAATACAATTTCACAATGAGAATGCGTTGTTCATTCGTGTAGTGCTCCATTTTTATGTACTAACCTCGTACCTTCTACTAGCGAACAATAACAATTGTTCAAATGTTAAACAATGACACTTCGAGTGGCGCCAAATTTAAATCTTGCGTTCTTGTTGGGATACCCTTTATAATCGTAATTATCGGCGCTCTTTATTTTGTTTCTCCTATTCTACCGGAAATTCTTTATGTTTTATCTCTATTTTTTCACATCATGCAGCCATCCAGAATCATGTAGCCACTAAATGTCGACAACCTTTCAACACTATGAAACTTGTTTGCCGGAAAGTACACACGTACAATGTTCTGAAATTAATTTAAGACACTAAAAGCGTGTGTGAGCTATTAATAACGTACAAAAATTCTAACATAAAAACTGATGAAACAAATTAGAATTCATTACAAATTTGATACCAACATTGAAAACGTTTCCAGAAACTTAAGCATTTTTACTTTATGTCATAACATTAAATTAATGAAATATTATGGAAAACTAATTATTAGTTTAAACATTTGTAAGCGATTTCTTTGGTTTTTTTACAATTTTTTTTCTAATGAATGAATGCACTGCTGCTGCTGATTGGTTATCGCCGCCGAATGTTTTCAAACAAAAGACTTAAGGCACAAACGCGGTTTTCTTACATCTCAACAGTTGGTAAACTATAATTGTATTGTTATGCTTTTCAAGATTATTATGTAATCTAGAATTATGAATAGTTATTATAATTTCATTATAATAGCACAAATTGCAAATTATGAAAATCATTAAAGTGTTAATAAGATTTATGTTTTGTGTGAAGGTTTTTTTCTAAATAAATGACTAAAGATCGATAAATAAAGATCTTTAATTATAAGGTAGTAATTCCTAAACTATACTATTTATAAAGAAGTCGGCGGGGCTCGCAGAGCAGCAGCTGTTACAAATTTTGTCTAAGATGGAGCTTAAGTACAACATAAATTACAATACGCAGTATCAACTGCAAACCATCATTTATTATTGCCACGAACGATGGTAGGCATTGAAATTTTATTTAGTTGTGCCGAAAATAGACTGATGTGTCTTCTAACTTCATTATTGTAATATGAGGTCTTTATGATCTGGCCTGACTGACTTTCATTTACATGGAAATAACCATAAATGAATGCCTTACTAAATTTTCCAAGCGGCCTATTACTTTTCGCCCCTGATCTAGAATTCTCTGGTAAAGGTGTCAAAAATCTGTCACTTAACAATAAAGGCTCGTAAACTAAATGATATACAATCATCTATGCGTTCACTAGTTTATATTTCTAGTCAGATATGCCCTAGTAATACCATGGAAATCCCATCTGATGACAGAAATGCTGCATAACCTAAATGCCATGCTAGAATCGAGGTGTTTTAGGTTACAGTCCCCAGATAACATCTGTTACTAAAACCATAAAAAATAGCCATAAATGAATGCCTTACTGAATTTCCCAAGCGGCCCATTACTTTCCACCCCTGATCCAGTATTCTCTGGTAAAGCTGTCGAAAATCTGTCACTTAACAATAAAGGTTCATAAACTAAATGACATACAATCATCCAAGCGTCCACTAGTTTGTATTTCTAGTCAAATATTCCCTGGTAATACCATTGAAAGCCCATCTGATGACAGAAATGCTGCATAACCTAAATATCATGCTAGAATCGAGGCGTTTTAGGTTACAGTCCCCAGATAACATCTGTTACTAAAACTTGAATTTTATGCCAAGCTAGAAGTTGTTGACTGTAATATCATTAGGATCGTTTGCAGTGGTTAAATGAGCAACTCTCTTGAAATATTTGTATTAAGCAAAACCAAGCGAAAAGAAAAAATTAAACGCCCAAATGTTGGCGACCACCGCAAGCTATATAAAGACCATGAGTTAAGGATACGCACCTGAACCATCCTTATTTTTTACAAAGAAAGTCCCTCTGTTTAGTTGCCAAAGGTCCTTCACAAATATGAAACTGATGATATTGGCCTCTAAAAGACGAAATGAACTGAACAAGGATGGACACAGCATAAAAACTGTGATCTACATGCAGAAGATCACAAATTCGGAAGAAAAATTGTAGCTGACAAAAAATGTACACCTTTTTTGTTACTGTAGCGACTGTTAGCGACTGAATGGAATAAATTCAACATAAGGCGAATCATTTCATTCATCACTTTGATTTATGTGCTCGCCTCTATAGAGAAAGGATACCATAATAACAAAGATTATTTTCTTTGATCGACTAGCTGACAAAAAATGTTCACCCTTTCCCTAAAGATTTAATCCAGTTGGCGAATCATTTTATTCGTCACTGTGATTTATGCGCTCCTCCCCATAGGGAAAAAATTCATACATTCTTTGATTTCCTAGAAGGAAGAAACGAGGTCTAAATAACATTATCACGGCTTAAGAATTACAAAGCTGTTCAAGCCGATGACCTGCTAGCAATTCAACTTAAAATCGGTTTGGATGAGCTAATAATCAGCATGCTTTAGTTTCTAAACATAATTCGGATCGACGAATGCCTGTCTGAGGGTTTGAATCTAAGTGTATTAAGTGCTATACTCAAAAAAGGCGATCCATGTATGTGAACTAACTGCTGAGGCATAAGTAATTTAGCCAAGGATTATAAGCCGCTATCAAGCATGATATATAAAGGACTAAATTCTACTCTATCTTATCTGAGACTTAGCAGTGCAGCTTTGGAGCGTGCAAAACTGATCAGATTTTCACACCACCTTAAATTATAGACAAGAGCCGGAACTACAGGGTGATTTTTTAAGATTTAAGTTTTTCAGGTTGGCAGCACTGATTGGTAATGGCGTCCAAACGTCATCTGTCAAAGTGAAAAGTGTACAGTATACTCTGCCATTTCATCATGGAAAGACTAAGACGAGCAACGATTACAAACTGTTGAAATTTATTATCAAAATTCGTGCTCTGTGGCAAATAACCATCGTTTGATACGACCATTTTATGGTCGTCATAATCGACCTGCTGAGTCAACAATTCGTGCTGTTATCTCCAAATTTCGCACCAAATTTACTTTGTTGGACATAAAACCATCGACTCGCATGCGAAGAGTGCGTACCGAAGAAAATATTGCAGCCGTAGCAACCAGTGTTAATGACGATCGTGAAATGGCAATTCGTCGCCGTTCTCAGCGATTGGGCATGTGTTACTCAACCACAAGGAAAATTTTACACATTGATTTGGGTTTGAAAGCCTATAAAATTCAACTCACGCAAGAATTAAAGCCAAATGACCTACCACAACGTCTAATTTTTGGTGAATGAGCCTTACAAACGCTCAATGAAAATCCGCTGTTTTAGTGAAAAATTGTGTTTAGCGATGAGGCTCATTTCTTGCTGAACGGGTACGTACACAAGCAAAACTGTCGCATCTGGCGTGATGGACAGCCACATGCCATACATGAATTACCGATGCATTCTGAAAAAACGACAGTCTGGTGTGGTTTATGGGCTGGTGGCATCATCGGTCCATTTTTCTTCAAAGACGACAGTGGAAGAAACGTTACCGTCAACGGCGAACGATATCGAGCCATGATACGCGATTTTATTTGCCCCAATTGGCTAAGTTGAACTTGGTTGACATGCGGTTTCATCAGGACGATTCAACATGCCACATTGCTCATGAAACAATGGATATTTTGAGGAATGAATTTGGTGAGCAGCTTATTTCTCAATTCGGTCCTCAAGATCTTGCGATTTAACGCCTCTTGATTATTTCTTGTGGGGTTATGTCAAGTTGTTAGTCAATGTGGACAAACCGAACACTATTGAAGCCTTACAGGATAACATAACACGCGTTATTCGTGGAATAAAGGTCGAAATGCTCGAAAAAGTGACGAAAAATTGAACCTTCTAAATGGACACTTTGAGATGGAGCCGCGGACAACATTTATATGCATTATCTTTAAAAAATAAATGACAAAGACCAATTTATCGATTCCAATAAAAAATTTTAATATATGATGCAAATTTGAGTGTTTTATTCGATTTTTAAAACAAACTACGATTAAAAATTCACCCTTTACAAGTAGAACAGAAACGAAAGTTTGTTTTCCACGATAATGGTGGGTATTTTCTGCATAAAAACGTAAATCTCTCATTTGTTATTCTTTTATATCTAGAAAACGCGAATTGAATCGGGTTTTTATTGGTTGAGTAATTGGAAACCAAGAAAAGAATTTATTTTTCGTATAACTCAAAAATTGCCCTGTAGAAAAAGTCAAAATTTTGAATACTATTGTTGTTATAAATGTGTTTAGCGCTAAGTTCTGCATCTTTAAAACTTATTGCCTTATTGTAGGTCTGCAGTGTGTTTTAAAATTTTCCCATTTCTTGAACATTAGCTTCATTTATATAGAATACCAATTAAGTAACGATGTCGTTTAAATTAATATAAAAGAAATTGCTAAATAACAACACGTTCCTTTAATATTTGTCACCGTGACTCCTCTAGACATGAATTTTTCAGCAAATGGATCATTTTCAGCAAATTGTCTCTTTAAGAAATCTTAAATGTCTCTTTACGTAAAAAGACTTACTTAAAATAGAGCACTAGCAAATGGTTACGAGAGCAGAAGAAATGATACTATAATATTAACTATGTGAATGTTCATGCTTTCCTGCTGGGATTCAATTGAATTAGTCAAGGCTTTGTATACAAACGAAGTAGGAGTTTGAAGTATTTTGTTAGAGGGTTATTTGAATTCATTAGAACATCTGCCATGACAAACTGGTATTGTCTTAAGGTTACTTTAAGGCATGAAGATGTCAAATTCCTTTTCCTTAAATCAATAATTTGATATGTGGATAACTTAAAGGAGACGGTAGAGCCTTGCAAGATATCGACAATACAAAATGACATCTGTGAACGCCCAAGATTAGACACGTGCATATTTAAGCATTTCAGAGAAAATGTTGATGTTGTTTGAGAAACTCCAAATACCTTTCAAATTGTGCAAATATTTCAATTAAAGTTCTTAAAGCCAAGTTGTTTTTGAAAGGGGCCGTTTAGTAGACTTCCTATTTTGTATAGGATCAAAGGTCAAAATCTATAAGCGCTATTGTAATGAATTAAAAAAAGTTTGTCTTGGACTTGCGATGCCTATCAGACTTTAAGATGCAAATATTTAGATTAAAGTTCTTAAAGCCAAGTAATTTTTGAAAGGAGCCATTTAGTAGACTTCCTAGTTTGTATACAATCAAAGGCTAAGGCTACAAGCGCTATTGTAATGAAATGAAAAAATATTGTCTTGGACTTGCGATGCTGATCAGACTTTAAGATGCAAATATTTACATTAAAGTTCTTAAAGCTAAGTAATTTTTATGAGGAGCATTCAGAAGACTTCCAATTTTATAGAATGATCTAAAAGCAAAACCTAGAAGAGATATTGTAAAGAAATGACAATAATTAATTTTAAACTTACAATGCTGATCAGACTTCGAGATAAAGAAATATTTTCTGTCATCAAATTTGAATATTTGAAATTTATTCAACAATCATACAACCAAGATAATAATAAATTACTTGATCTTTTGTTGCAGCACTATGATCTATATATTTCTTCACCAACAGTCCTTTTTCTTTGTTGTGGGAAAACAAAAGACTTAAGCAACAAACAAGTTTCAATACCTGCACTCTTGCATACTCGTATTACTCATCACCAGCCGCTTCATCACGCGCATCATCACCACTCACTCCATCGATAGAGGCAAGCATGTGACTACACATTTGCGTCAAAAGCAACGAATCCTTTTAGAAAAACTATGTTAATTTGTTCTTTCAACTCAGAACAAAAAAAGCAAGAATCGAAGACCACAATCTAAACTAATCATTAGTTAAAAGTCTACACGCTTCTGTGAGAGATGCTTTTGTCGAAGCGTCCATATATCTTTTCATTTTTCTGTTTTTTGTTTGGTTCGTTCTGCCAAACCACAGTTTAATAAATAATTTTTCTTATGACTCACATGTTTGAAGACAACACGCTGAAGACAAACGTGATGGAAGTACATAAACGTTATAGAAGATGAAAAGAAAAACGTGATTTTGTTTTGTAAAACCATCATTTAACCTTAACCTTTGGATTAAAAACATCATTTACTGATGTTTTTATTTCGGGGCAGAGAGGTAGGAAAATGGACCAACGCTTAGAAAAATCTTAGAAAATTGAGGCATCTGAGATGAAAGGTTTTTCTTAACATCAAGAACATTTATTTGGGCACATTATGTACAACAAGTCGATTAAAAGAAGGAAATGAGAATGTCAAATATTTAGCAAAAAAGTTTTTCACTCATTTCTTTAAAGAGCTGCAGCGAAAATGGAAAAGAAGAAATAATTTCAAGCGCTTCGATCTTCTGCGCTTCTCCTTCAATTCGTCACACCAAGTTTCGATGGTATTTCAAAAACCTGGTCTTTCCAAAGGAGTTTTGGTCGCCCTCTTCTGCGCCGTCCATCGAGTTCGTTGTTGAAAACCTTCCGTGCCGGAGCATTTGGGTCCATCCGCACAACATGACCCAGCCAGCGCAATCGCTGTATATTAATGCGTTTGACCACGTCGATGTCGGCATATGGCTCATACAGCTCATTGTTCATGCAACGCCGATACTCTCCGTCTACGATGGATATCTGGCCAGTTGTTGATTTACCAGGTCAATCAGGTCAGTCAGAATCGGCTTTAGTCTTTCCTTATAGGCAATGAGCAAAGGACTGATACCGCGAAAGTTTATACAAACACTTGGATCGTTTTTTTTTTAACACAGGATACAGTACACTCAAATTCCAATCGTCGGGCATGTTTTCCTCGAGCCAAATTGTATTTAGCAGCTGATGCAGGCTGTTTATCAGCTCATCGCCACCAGTTTTAAACAGCTTTGCTGGCAGGCCAGCAGCATCCGCAGCTTTGTTGTTCTTAAGCCGCAATACTGCTGTTTTGATCTCTGTTTGGCTCAGAGCGCGGCAATTTATAGCATCGCCAATAATTGGGATGCTTTTCTCACTCGTGCTGTCATTCAAAACTAAAAACTTATAAAAATGCTCTCTCCATAGTTGCAGCACTTTCTGCGTATCTGTGACCAGATTTCCCTCGCTATCCTTACAGGAGGGGAACCCTGTTCCACATCCTGTACTTCTTATCTTTTGGTAGAATTTTCGGACTTCACCTTCAGATGGCAGATATTTAACAGCTGATGGCCTTGACAGACCGGCGGTTTTGAAACCTCTAAATTTGTAAGCCTTTAGTTCCAAACAAGATACATACTAAAGGTGTTATTCATAATAATTTATTGATTGTGTGAATAATATTTTTGCCTGTGAAAATTTATTTTATAAATCTTTAATAAATATTTCTAAATACAGCTCTAAAATTTTAGCTAAAATGTGATGAAAGCTGTGTTTTTAAGAAATACTTACTATACTCGTACATGAAATGGATGATCGATGGGGAGTCTATTAAAACCATTAAAATATGGGCAGAAACATCAATTGCACATAATTTTTAAGACAAATTTATGGCAATAATATGAGCATCATCTATCGAACATTGTTTGTACTATTTCGGAAGAGAACAGAAACACACATAAACACACCAGCTGATGTGGCGTTTGCTTTACACAATTTTCAGGTAGTTATAAACCATCATGGAAGTTCTCTATCAGAAAACTCTCAGAGCTGTGGACGCTTTATATGAACAGTTTAGTTTCCCCGGCATAAGACAAATTTATTGCAAT
>JAHXMU010032346.1:0-10250 GCA_019455685.1 Philornis downsi | reverse complement strand
TTCGGATTAGAAAGAGCCTCACCAGTCGAAAATTTTTCGTATAAACTTGCGTTTTATCGCCACTTGATTATTTCTTGTGGAGTTATATTAAGTCGTTAGTCTATGTAGACAAGCCAAACACTATTGAAGCCTTACAGGATAACATAACACGAACGAATTTCAACACTAAAAGTAATCACATAGAGAGAGTGAGAGCTACTTTTGAAGCCTTACAGGATAACAAATGACGAAAAATTGAACCTTCCGAATGGACATTTTGAGACGGAGACGCGGACAGCATTTACATGAAATTATCTTTAAAAATTAAATGGCAAGGACTAATTTATCGATTCCAATAAAAAATTTTAATATAAGATGCAAATTTGAATGTTTTATTCGATTTAAAAAAAAAAAACAACGATTAAAAAATCACCCTATACATACTTGAATGGAAAAATTGAAAGGTAAGCCACGAGCCACTTAAACGTTATGAATTATCTTTGATTTCTATCTTTACGTAGTTAGTTATGCATCCTTTTTCCACTCCCTTAAAATTATTGATAAAAATCTTAATTTGTGTAAAAGGTTCAAAAGGATTTCTAATGCTTATCAAAAATTAAATTGGATTTTGTTAGCACTTGACCTCTGACCTGTTTCTTTGTTATCCTTTATTCAAGTGTTTGGACACCACCTGAGATGTAGTCAGAAACCAGTGAACAAGAACAAAAGAACCACCTCATCATAAAAATGTAACCAAAACTATAAAAGGCAAACAATGCACACAGTACGGAGATCCTTTAGAAAGAAGATAACGAGAGCGAATTAAGAGAGAGAGAGAGATAACAGGAGAAAGTTTGCAGGCTGAAGATTTATTTAGGATGCCGATTGATATTATGCATAGTTAAATGGTCGTTGTTATCGCTGTTATGGTCAAAACCTTTTACAATAATAAGGGGTTGTTTGAGAGATGAATGAATGAAACAAAAAACGTTTGATAAACGACTAAAGGACAGAGGAAGCCCTTCACTTAGGTAGAAACTGTGACCAACAATTGTGTTGGAAGGACTGGTTGCCGGTTCGCTATTGAGGGTCTTCTTGAAAGGTGTTTATTTTGTCGTGTAATAATTATGTGTCAACGAATTATAACGTCAATTTGATGTATACAAAGTATAATATTACAAGAAAAGGGTGTTACGAGGTTTCAATGGCACCAAATTGTCATGACATTGATATTGATTTAGGTTTATTGAAGCCAGAGAGTTTAAAAAGACAATAAAATGATATGATATTGCTTACATTGTTGACATCTTTGAAAAGGAAATGTTAAGATCAATTGCAGTCATATCAATGCAGTCGTATTCTTCCTATACAGGCGGTATAACCACAAACCAGATTCTTTTGTCATCTATCATTTTGTTGTTTTGCAATTTATCATCACGAGCAGGATTCTTTCACAAACTGTTTATTATTTTTCTTATTTCGTTAAATCTTGTAGGGATGGTTTAATTGAATTAGTTCCAAAAATCATTGACCTCATTTTTAGATGTTATAAATAACTAAAGGTCATGAATGTTATATGAAAAAATAACTTTTAATAATTCTCTTTTGGCTACCGTTCAATTTTTCATTATTGTTGACTTCATTATGACTACGGACCTTTGACAAATGTTGCATTGTTTAAATTATCAAACGCATAACACTTAAAGGGTGTCCCAACAAGAACGCAAGATTTAAATGACTGATGCAGCAATTGAATTGTTTCTCTGGCTGTATGACATGTGGCGCCGTCTTGTTGAAACCACATGCCCTCCACATTCATTTCTTCAATTCTGGGCACGAAAAAACTGGTCATCATTTCACGATACCGAACACCATTGACTGTTTGCGCTTGACATGCCTCATTTTCATAAAAAGAAGGTCCTATGATTCCCCCAGCCCAAAATCCACACCACACAGTGGCACGTTGAAGATGCATTTATTTCTCGTGAATCACTCGAGGATTCTCCTCACCCCAAATGCGACAATTCTGCCTATTGACGAAGACATCAAGATGGAAATGGGCCTCGTTACTGAAGATGATTTTATCGGAAAAATCTGAATTTTCATGTTGTCTCTTCAACACCCAATTAACAAACTCCATGTCCATGGTCAGCTGGCTTCAGCTCCTGAGTCAATTGAACTTTGTATGCATGAAGATGGAAATCTTTTGCTGCATAGTGGATTTGGAGACACCAATTTGCTGAGCTCGGTGTCGAGTTAAGGTGGATGGAGTTTGGGCGACATCATCATGTACAGCTGCGACATTTTCGGTCGATCGACCTGGTCGAAGACGCGTTGTTGTCTTTACATCACAACAGACCCAGTTTTGGCAAATTTATCCATTAATCTCTTTGCAGTTGACTCTTTTGGAGCATTATTGTGACCCCAAATTGATCGCAATTTGCGAACTGTAGCCTCAAATTGTTCACCATTTTGGTAATACAATTTCACAATGAGAATGCGTTGTTCATTCGTGTAGTGCTCCATTTTTATGTACTAACCTCGTACCTTCTACTAGCGAACAATAACAATTGTTCAAATGTTAAACAATGACACTTCGAGTGGCGCCAAATTTAAATCTTGCGTTCTTGTTGGGATACCCTTTATAATCGTAATTATCGGCGCTCTTTATTTTGTTTCTCCTATTCTACCGGAAATTCTTTATGTTTTATCTCTATTTTTTCACATCATGCAGCCATCCAGAATCATGTAGCCACTAAATGTCGACAACCTTTCAACACTATGAAACTTGTTTGCCGGAAAGTACACACGTACAATGTTCTGAAATTAATTTAAGACACTAAAAGCGTGTGTGAGCTATTAATAACGTACAAAAATTCTAACATAAAAACTGATGAAACAAATTAGAATTCATTACAAATTTGATACCAACATTGAAAACGTTTCCAGAAACTTAAGCATTTTTACTTTATGTCATAACATTAAATTAATGAAATATTATGGAAAACTAATTATTAGTTTAAACATTTGTAAGCGATTTCTTTGGTTTTTTTACAATTTTTTTTCTAATGAATGAATGCACTGCTGCTGCTGATTGGTTATCGCCGCCGAATGTTTTCAAACAAAAGACTTAAGGCACAAACGCGGTTTTCTTACATCTCAACAGTTGGTAAACTATAATTGTATTGTTATGCTTTTCAAGATTATTATGTAATCTAGAATTATGAATAGTTATTATAATTTCATTATAATAGCACAAATTGCAAATTATGAAAATCATTAAAGTGTTAATAAGATTTATGTTTTGTGTGAAGGTTTTTTTCTAAATAAATGACTAAAGATCGATAAATAAAGATCTTTAATTATAAGGTAGTAATTCCTAAACTATACTATTTATAAAGAAGTCGGCGGGGCTCGCAGAGCAGCAGCTGTTACAAATTTTGTCTAAGATGGAGCTTAAGTACAACATAAATTACAATACGCAGTATCAACTGCAAACCATCATTTATTATTGCCACGAACGATGGTAGGCATTGAAATTTTATTTAGTTGTGCCGAAAATAGACTGATGTGTCTTCTAACTTCATTATTGTAATATGAGGTCTTTATGATCTGGCCTGACTGACTTTCATTTACATGGAAATAACCATAAATGAATGCCTTACTAAATTTTCCAAGCGGCCTATTACTTTTCGCCCCTGATCTAGAATTCTCTGGTAAAGGTGTCAAAAATCTGTCACTTAACAATAAAGGCTCGTAAACTAAATGATATACAATCATCTATGCGTTCACTAGTTTATATTTCTAGTCAGATATGCCCTAGTAATACCATGGAAATCCCATCTGATGACAGAAATGCTGCATAACCTAAATGCCATGCTAGAATCGAGGTGTTTTAGGTTACAGTCCCCAGATAACATCTGTTACTAAAACCATAAAAAATAGCCATAAATGAATGCCTTACTGAATTTCCCAAGCGGCCCATTACTTTCCACCCCTGATCCAGTATTCTCTGGTAAAGCTGTCGAAAATCTGTCACTTAACAATAAAGGTTCATAAACTAAATGACATACAATCATCCAAGCGTCCACTAGTTTGTATTTCTAGTCAAATATTCCCTGGTAATACCATTGAAAGCCCATCTGATGACAGAAATGCTGCATAACCTAAATATCATGCTAGAATCGAGGCGTTTTAGGTTACAGTCCCCAGATAACATCTGTTACTAAAACTTGAATTTTATGCCAAGCTAGAAGTTGTTGACTGTAATATCATTAGGATCGTTTGCAGTGGTTAAATGAGCAACTCTCTTGAAATATTTGTATTAAGCAAAACCAAGCGAAAAGAAAAAATTAAACGCCCAAATGTTGGCGACCACCGCAAGCTATATAAAGACCATGAGTTAAGGATACGCACCTGAACCATCCTTATTTTTTACAAAGAAAGTCCCTCTGTTTAGTTGCCAAAGGTCCTTCACAAATATGAAACTGATGATATTGGCCTCTAAAAGACGAAATGAACTGAACAAGGATGGACACAGCATAAAAACTGTGATCTACATGCAGAAGATCACAAATTCGGAAGAAAAATTGTAGCTGACAAAAAATGTACACCTTTTTTGTTACTGTAGCGACTGTTAGCGACTGAATGGAATAAATTCAACATAAGGCGAATCATTTCATTCATCACTTTGATTTATGTGCTCGCCTCTATAGAGAAAGGATACCATAATAACAAAGATTATTTTCTTTGATCGACTAGCTGACAAAAAATGTTCACCCTTTCCCTAAAGATTTAATCCAGTTGGCGAATCATTTTATTCGTCACTGTGATTTATGCGCTCCTCCCCATAGGGAAAAAATTCATACATTCTTTGATTTCCTAGAAGGAAGAAACGAGGTCTAAATAACATTATCACGGCTTAAGAATTACAAAGCTGTTCAAGCCGATGACCTGCTAGCAATTCAACTTAAAATCGGTTTGGATGAGCTAATAATCAGCATGCTTTAGTTTCTAAACATAATTCGGATCGACGAATGCCTGTCTGAGGGTTTGAATCTAAGTGTATTAAGTGCTATACTCAAAAAAGGCGATCCATGTATGTGAACTAACTGCTGAGGCATAAGTAATTTAGCCAAGGATTATAAGCCGCTATCAAGCATGATATATAAAGGACTAAATTCTACTCTATCTTATCTGAGACTTAGCAGTGCAGCTTTGGAGCGTGCAAAACTGATCAGATTTTCACACCACCTTAAATTATAGACAAGAGCCGGAACTACAGGGTGATTTTTTAAGATTTAAGTTTTTCAGGTTGGCAGCACTGATTGGTAATGGCGTCCAAACGTCATCTGTCAAAGTGAAAAGTGTACAGTATACTCTGCCATTTCATCATGGAAAGACTAAGACGAGCAACGATTACAAACTGTTGAAATTTATTATCAAAATTCGTGCTCTGTGGCAAATAACCATCGTTTGATACGACCATTTTATGGTCGTCATAATCGACCTGCTGAGTCAACAATTCGTGCTGTTATCTCCAAATTTCGCACCAAATTTACTTTGTTGGACATAAAACCATCGACTCGCATGCGAAGAGTGCGTACCGAAGAAAATATTGCAGCCGTAGCAACCAGTGTTAATGACGATCGTGAAATGGCAATTCGTCGCCGTTCTCAGCGATTGGGCATGTGTTACTCAACCACAAGGAAAATTTTACACATTGATTTGGGTTTGAAAGCCTATAAAATTCAACTCACGCAAGAATTAAAGCCAAATGACCTACCACAACGTCTAATTTTTGGTGAATGAGCCTTACAAACGCTCAATGAAAATCCGCTGTTTTAGTGAAAAATTGTGTTTAGCGATGAGGCTCATTTCTTGCTGAACGGGTACGTACACAAGCAAAACTGTCGCATCTGGCGTGATGGACAGCCACATGCCATACATGAATTACCGATGCATTCTGAAAAAACGACAGTCTGGTGTGGTTTATGGGCTGGTGGCATCATCGGTCCATTTTTCTTCAAAGACGACAGTGGAAGAAACGTTACCGTCAACGGCGAACGATATCGAGCCATGATACGCGATTTTATTTGCCCCAATTGGCTAAGTTGAACTTGGTTGACATGCGGTTTCATCAGGACGATTCAACATGCCACATTGCTCATGAAACAATGGATATTTTGAGGAATGAATTTGGTGAGCAGCTTATTTCTCAATTCGGTCCTCAAGATCTTGCGATTTAACGCCTCTTGATTATTTCTTGTGGGGTTATGTCAAGTTGTTAGTCAATGTGGACAAACCGAACACTATTGAAGCCTTACAGGATAACATAACACGCGTTATTCGTGGAATAAAGGTCGAAATGCTCGAAAAAGTGACGAAAAATTGAACCTTCTAAATGGACACTTTGAGATGGAGCCGCGGACAACATTTATATGCATTATCTTTAAAAAATAAATGACAAAGACCAATTTATCGATTCCAATAAAAAATTTTAATATATGATGCAAATTTGAGTGTTTTATTCGATTTTTAAAACAAACTACGATTAAAAATTCACCCTTTACAAGTAGAACAGAAACGAAAGTTTGTTTTCCACGATAATGGTGGGTATTTTCTGCATAAAAACGTAAATCTCTCATTTGTTATTCTTTTATATCTAGAAAACGCGAATTGAATCGGGTTTTTATTGGTTGAGTAATTGGAAACCAAGAAAAGAATTTATTTTTCGTATAACTCAAAAATTGCCCTGTAGAAAAAGTCAAAATTTTGAATACTATTGTTGTTATAAATGTGTTTAGCGCTAAGTTCTGCATCTTTAAAACTTATTGCCTTATTGTAGGTCTGCAGTGTGTTTTAAAATTTTCCCATTTCTTGAACATTAGCTTCATTTATATAGAATACCAATTAAGTAACGATGTCGTTTAAATTAATATAAAAGAAATTGCTAAATAACAACACGTTCCTTTAATATTTGTCACCGTGACTCCTCTAGACATGAATTTTTCAGCAAATGGATCATTTTCAGCAAATTGTCTCTTTAAGAAATCTTAAATGTCTCTTTACGTAAAAAGACTTACTTAAAATAGAGCACTAGCAAATGGTTACGAGAGCAGAAGAAATGATACTATAATATTAACTATGTGAATGTTCATGCTTTCCTGCTGGGATTCAATTGAATTAGTCAAGGCTTTGTATACAAACGAAGTAGGAGTTTGAAGTATTTTGTTAGAGGGTTATTTGAATTCATTAGAACATCTGCCATGACAAACTGGTATTGTCTTAAGGTTACTTTAAGGCATGAAGATGTCAAATTCCTTTTCCTTAAATCAATAATTTGATATGTGGATAACTTAAAGGAGACGGTAGAGCCTTGCAAGATATCGACAATACAAAATGACATCTGTGAACGCCCAAGATTAGACACGTGCATATTTAAGCATTTCAGAGAAAATGTTGATGTTGTTTGAGAAACTCCAAATACCTTTCAAATTGTGCAAATATTTCAATTAAAGTTCTTAAAGCCAAGTTGTTTTTGAAAGGGGCCGTTTAGTAGACTTCCTATTTTGTATAGGATCAAAGGTCAAAATCTATAAGCGCTATTGTAATGAATTAAAAAAAGTTTGTCTTGGACTTGCGATGCCTATCAGACTTTAAGATGCAAATATTTAGATTAAAGTTCTTAAAGCCAAGTAATTTTTGAAAGGAGCCATTTAGTAGACTTCCTAGTTTGTATACAATCAAAGGCTAAGGCTACAAGCGCTATTGTAATGAAATGAAAAAATATTGTCTTGGACTTGCGATGCTGATCAGACTTTAAGATGCAAATATTTACATTAAAGTTCTTAAAGCTAAGTAATTTTTATGAGGAGCATTCAGAAGACTTCCAATTTTATAGAATGATCTAAAAGCAAAACCTAGAAGAGATATTGTAAAGAAATGACAATAATTAATTTTAAACTTACAATGCTGATCAGACTTCGAGATAAAGAAATATTTTCTGTCATCAAATTTGAATATTTGAAATTTATTCAACAATCATACAACCAAGATAATAATAAATTACTTGATCTTTTGTTGCAGCACTATGATCTATATATTTCTTCACCAACAGTCCTTTTTCTTTGTTGTGGGAAAACAAAAGACTTAAGCAACAAACAAGTTTCAATACCTGCACTCTTGCATACTCGTATTACTCATCACCAGCCGCTTCATCACGCGCATCATCACCACTCACTCCATCGATAGAGGCAAGCATGTGACTACACATTTGCGTCAAAAGCAACGAATCCTTTTAGAAAAACTATGTTAATTTGTTCTTTCAACTCAGAACAAAAAAAGCAAGAATCGAAGACCACAATCTAAACTAATCATTAGTTAAAAGTCTACACGCTTCTGTGAGAGATGCTTTTGTCGAAGCGTCCATATATCTTTTCATTTTTCTGTTTTTTGTTTGGTTCGTTCTGCCAAACCACAGTTTAATAAATAATTTTTCTTATGACTCACATGTTTGAAGACAACACGCTGAAGACAAACGTGATGGAAGTACATAAACGTTATAGAAGATGAAAAGAAAAACGTGATTTTGTTTTGTAAAACCATCATTTAACCTTAACCTTTGGATTAAAAACATCATTTACTGATGTTTTTATTTCGGGGCAGAGAGGTAGGAAAATGGACCAACGCTTAGAAAAATCTTAGAAAATTGAGGCATCTGAGATGAAAGGTTTTTCTTAACATCAAGAACATTTATTTGGGCACATTATGTACAACAAGTCGATTAAAAGAAGGAAATGAGAATGTCAAATATTTAGCAAAAAAGTTTTTCACTCATTTCTTTAAAGAGCTGCAGCGAAAATGGAAAAGAAGAAATAATTTCAAGCGCTTCGATCTTCTGCGCTTCTCCTTCAATTCGTCACACCAAGTTTCGATGGTATTTCAAAAACCTGGTCTTTCCAAAGGAGTTTTGGTCGCCCTCTTCTGCGCCGTCCATCGAGTTCGTTGTTGAAAACCTTCCGTGCCGGAGCATTTGGGTCCATCCGCACAACATGACCCAGCCAGCGCAATCGCTGTATATTAATGCGTTTGACCACGTCGATGTCGGCATATGGCTCATACAGCTCATTGTTCATGCAACGCCGATACTCTCCGTCTACGATGGATATCTGGCCAGTTGTTGATTTACCAGGTCAATCAGGTCAGTCAGAATCGGCTTTAGTCTTTCCTTATAGGCAATGAGCAAAGGACTGATACCGCGAAAGTTTATACAAACACTTGGATCGTTTTTTTTTTTAACACAGGATACAGTACACTCAAATTCCAATCGTCGGGCATGTTTTCCTCGAGCCAAATTGTATTTAGCAGCTGATGCAGGCTGTTTATCAGCTCATCGCCACCAGTTTTAAACAGCTTTGCTGGCAGGCCAGCAGCATCCGCAGCTTTGTTGTTCTTAAGCCGCAATACTGCTGTTTTGATCTCTGTTTGGCTCAGAGCGCGGCAATTTATAGCATCGCCAATAATTGGGATGCTTTTCTCACTCGTGCTGTCATTCAAAACTAAAAACTTATAAAAATGCTCTCTCCATAGTTGCAGCACTTTCTGCGTATCTGTGACCAGATTTCCCTCGCTATCCTTACAGGAGGGGAACCCTGTTCCACATCCTGTACTTCTTATCTTTTGGTAGAATTTTCGGACTTCACCTTCAGATGGCAGATATTTAACAGCTGATGGCCTTGACAGACCGGCGGTTTTGAAACCTCTAAATTTGTAAGCCTTTAGTTCCAAACAAGATACATACTAAAGGTGTTATTCATAATAATTTATTGATTGTGTGAATAATATTTTTGCCTGTGAAAATTTATTTTATAAATCTTTAATAAATATTTCTAAATACAGCTCTAAAATTTTAGCTAAAATGTGATGAAAGCTGTGTTTTTAAGAAATACTTACTATACTCGTACATGAAATGGATGATCGATGGGGAGTCTATTAAAACCATTAAAATATGGGCAGAAACATCAATTGCACATAATTTTTAAGACAAATTTATGGCAATAATATGAGCATCATCTATCGAACATTGTTTGTACTATTTCGGAAGAGAACAGAAACACACATAAACACACCAGCTGATGTGGCGTTTGCTTTACACAATTTTCAGGTAGTTATAAACCATCATGGAAGTTCTCTATCAGAAAACTCTCAGAGCTGTGGACGCTTTATATGAACAGTTTAGTTTCCCCGGCATAAGACAAATTTATTGCAAT